>JBBPCS010001437.1:0-15095 GCA_037974645.1 Hollardia meadi
CTGTCGTCAAACTGGCCTCCACTGGTCTCAGAGGCTGTGTCCGCTCCCAGTTTGGTTTCCAGCCGTGTTCAGGCTGCGGAGCCTGGTTCAGCTGAGCCTCGGTGCCCGCAGTGACTCTAGGCAGATTTCAGTGATCCAGTCGGCCCACTAGCTTCACCGCTAAATGAGCTAACAGTCGCTAAAGCTACAGCCAAAGATTACACAGCCCCAAATAACTAATTTACAGCAGACAGTTACTTTGTTGATATGCTGCCCCATATATTTTTTAAAGGTACCTTCAAATTCTTACAAATTGCGCCTTTAAAGTGAAAATAATCAATATTTTTCATAATAAGAATGTAAAATAAGCTAAGAAAGATGCTAATATTAGTTTTTATTTAACCATTTTCTAGTCATATTATCTGTTAATTACCTATTTAGAACATACAAAATAAAACTTTTTGAAACATTTTTCCTGATGAACTGACCACTTAATGTCCGCTTCCATCATGGTTATATTCACTTCATCTTCAATGACATCTGCTGTAGATGAATTAGTCTGCGTTCCTTAAAATCCCAAATATACTAATAGCTGGAGAGAAATGCAGCCATTGCCAGTCCTTAACGTATTACAGGTCTGTGCCACTCCGAGCTCTTTTCTCTAGCTTATCTATTAAGTAAATTAGATGCCAATGGTAAATAGTTTTACTTTACAAATGACAAATGACCTCAGTGTATAGGCCCTTTACAAAGCCACTGCGCCGGGTAACACAAGATGATAAAGGAGGCTGTTCTTGAACGGTACCCAGCTTCTAAATGGCCAGCCTGGTCGAGTGCATCATTCCCATGTCAGGGAACAAACAAATAAGATGAAGTGCTCTCTCAAAGTCAGTGGAAAGGACAACCACACTGGCTCCCAACAAACAATGATAGATGAGCAATACATGATGGTGTGGGCAGGGAGCGGAGGGGGGCGTTCAATTAGTACAAGGAGAAATGGCAGTTTAACGGTACGGTGAAAGAAGCTGGCAGGCATTAAGAAATGTCAAATTGAAAATGCATACATCTCAGATAGCTGACAACCTCATTCCCTTTCCCAAATTGGTCACAAATTTATGATTTTCTATAATTGTTCATGTTTTGACACACTCATATTTCAATCTTGAAAATGAATGAGAGGAGAGTACGCTTGGGGGATTTCCCCCACCCCCCCACCCCAAAAAAAAAAAGAGTTTAGGGTGCCCCCATGCGAAAAACTTACTCTAAATGCTAAAAGGGTGAATTCAGGTGCCTCTCACCCACCTCTCAACTTTGCCACGTTGCTCAAGAATTTGTGGCCCACTGGAGGCTGTGCGTCAAAGCTATTGTGAAGAGTTACACCTTCAAAAGCACTTCGAGCTGGACTCATGAATATTTATACACTGATTAGGTGCCCTGATTTATCAGGCTGCGACAGAAAGGAATGATGGGTCTTAAGGAGTTGAGGCACGCAGAGAGACAAAGGTGTGGCTCTGTTAATGCAGATCCTGCACTCCACATAATGGGCTGTCCATTAGAGAAGACTGTCGGCTGTGCAGAAAGCTTCCAGCTTCAATTTTGGGGTCTTTATTTCATTACAGTGATAACACATTACAACTGTGTGATCATAAATATTGCAGGGAAATATGATGGTGCCAATGCCAAGTGAAATGAACAATATTCTTTCCACTTGGCTGTAGAGCTCACATTCTCCTGTATTCTCCTACTGACTTGAATCTGTCTAAACACAAATGTGTTTAGACAGACTCAAGTCAGTAGGATTTTGCAACACAATTTAAGACCCAAATGGAAAATGTTGAAAAATAATTTGGTCGGATTATAAATATTTTAGCGATGTTTTGCCTCCTTGACTGATTTCATATTGTGTTGCTAAATTTTATGCTGCTGTCTTCATGGTCTCAGCGGTTATACACCAGGTTTAAACCATGGACATCAATAATCAGTATCAAGTTCCCGCCCATACACCTGCCTGGCCAATTGCGAGCAGGGCTCAGCTGTCAATCATGACATTTCACCCACTTTTTTATAGCATCAAATAACTCATTAAAACCAAACTGATCAGAAAAATGAACACTTGAACAAACATCAGCGTGATAAGAACTACCTAAAATGACAGAAACCATTTTTGGGAAAAATTTATTTAAGGTGTACTTTGAGTTTTTAGTTTGACCCATGTCCCATCTGCTAACATGGAGGGGGAGGGGCTTATGACCTATACAGCAGCCAGCCACCAGGGGGCCATCCAGATGTTTTGGCTTCACGTTTGTGGAGCTCTCATGTCGTCCATCTTTATATACAGTCAATAGTTTAAACCTGTCATAATACAAAACTCACATGCCAACTCTGCCTCCTAGATATCACATTTAAATGTGCAACAGCAGATATGTTTGTTTTTTTCTGCAACTCAAGAGCTTATAATGGACGCTAATGTAAGGATAGGGTTTGGAAAAGATCGCTGTGTTGGTTAAAAATTGGAATAATCAACACCAAATTGAATCCATTCGATGTGTTCTCTTTTTCAAACTAACCTGCACCCACCATCCACCCCCGCTATCTCAACATAACTCCACTGTGTGTTACAAGGCTGAAGAACTTTGAGGACTGGAGAAAAAAAAGGACTGCCAGTGAACATATTCCAGGCAGCTCTTGTCCATTTGGCAAAACAGTTTTAGTGTATAAAGCAACCATACTTTTGAGGAGACAGGATTGCACATACAGTCCACCATCCTTCCATGCTAAAGTGCATTTTTATACTTACTAATTTTTATACTTACTTCACTAATCTGATTTAGCCAAGTCAGGCGGGTACCTACCGACTACGTGGTGTGAGTATTGTAATTAGACAGTGGGGGAAAAACCCTTTGGGTGGTAAAATGAAGGATAAATAAATAAAACTTAAATAAAACAATAGTTAAACTTGGTTCAATACTACTTCTTTGGAAAAAAAAGTATCTTGTGTGCTCTTGTTTCATCTCTGATTCCCTCGACAGGCAGTTCAGGTTCTAAACATATTCAAAATAATTACTTACAGTAAGCATCTTGTTACTGCAATTAGTTTTTATTCCTTGCTATAACGTCTCTTTGTCTCTACATTTCTATTAAAATAATATATTTAACTTTGAGAAATGTGAGCACGCCACTTTTAAGAACGTTCCTCGTGTCATGTTATGCTTTTTAAGCTTTTCGCACTCTCCGCATTTTATGAGTTTTAAACGTGTCACACACACACACGTGGTTAACGTTACGAAAAGGCTGCAGTTTTGGTTAGATTTAAGCACTTGGTTAGGTTTAGGAAAAATCGTGGTTTGCGTTAAAATAAGACTATGTGACGTCAACCCGTTCTCATGCCAGGTCGCCAGATACCGGCGATATGTCATGTGACCCTTGCTTCTTATCCAGATGCTCAAGGTACCCTTTGGCATCGCCAGTTGACATGCTAAGCCTTCCCTTTAGCGTCTCTGGGCGATGCACAAAGGCTCCCGCCCCATGCGTCTTATCCTGACGCATAAGGTCTACGTTACTTTGGTTAAGTTTATGCACAAATCATAGGTAATGTTTGGTTACGTTTAG
This sequence comes from Hollardia meadi, assembly GCA_037974645.1. Lineage (NCBI taxonomy): Eukaryota > Metazoa > Chordata > Actinopteri > Tetraodontiformes > Triacanthodidae > Hollardia > Hollardia meadi. The sequence continues at coordinate 3,589 of JBBPCS010001437.1, forward strand.
GCACATAACCTACTTGGTTAGGATTAGGCAATGACTGGTGACATTTGGTTTCATATGGGACGTGAACTCCGGTCTCCTGGGTGAAAGCTGCGTGTGTGACTCGACCCCGACCTCCACCTTTCTTGGTACTTTTTTGCTTTGGAAAGTATGTAGCGCTACATAATGTGCTCAAATCATCTGATACTGACGTGGACAGCTTTACATTGCAGGTACATTAAACCCTTTCGCCTGACGCACAAGGTCAAAAGGGTATACCTCGTGCGTCTGGATGAGACGCGTATCACGGCCCCTTGCGTCTCATCCAGACGCAAGGGGCCGTGATAAAACGCTGTTATCTGATTAGCTGGTGACGTAACTTGCGTGATGTACTTCATGTAAGTTATATGTAAATTAACCTATGGATGCAAGTTAAAATAGGTCAATGTTGACTTTTGGTTTCACATGGGACATAAACACTGGTGTCCTGGATGAAAGTCCTGTGTTTGTTTGACCCATACACCACCTCATCCTCCTCCATCTGTGGACTTTCTTGCTCTTCTGACCATGTTAGCTATGACATTTTCGCCAAAAATGACACGCAAATAGTGAAAAAGCATTGTGCAAAAAAAAAAAACAAACCCAAAAAACACGCAAAATGACTTGACACATAGGCGTGTTATTCAAAATCCACTCGGTGAGACCAGGCAGTTAGAAAAGCATCAATTACAGAGCAGCCTACAGATTTTGCAGGTCGCTAATCAGGTTTTTTCATTCAAGTTCCCTTGAACGTCTTTCACATTTTCGTGTGATCTATGGAAAAGAAAAGATTGCAGCCACATTGCAGAGCATAAACAGAATACTGAAGAGAGATTACTTGATAGTGTATTAATATTAAAATGGTTACCATTAGGATGGAACTTCACTGGCCCTTTCATGGCAATTAGACCATTACTCAAGGTAATCCTCAGAATAACTACTTTAATACTTTTGCTTGAATGGTTTTGGAGAAAGCTTTTATTCTTTGACCTGAATGATATTTAAATCAGGTAGCCTAATAGTTTTTCTTTGCACTAATGGTGCTCTCTCTCCCCCTTGAACCTTTTTAATTGGAGGGCAAAGAAAGACATACTTTACACATGAAAAGGCGACACATTCCTTTTTAAATAACCTGCCTGTTCGGATTGTGAATAAGTCCCGGTCATAAAGGAAGGATCTGGAATCTTAAAGTGTCTTTCCAATAAGTTCTAAAAGCTACTTGACTATTTCCTGATCTGTCCGTGACCCAAATAATGTCAACCCTTTTCTGCTGGTTTATTTTTCCCCCAATGTATATAATAATTTCGGTGGAAATATTCTTTTTCTTAAACTCTCTTTATCAAGCACTTTTAAAAATTCCGTTCTGTGGATTTAAGCCATGATGGCTGAACTTTTGCCCCCAAAACTGTGTAGTTTATGTTAAGTTAAGAAAGGCCTGTAATCACTGAAATTAAAATCCTTATTTTAAACCTTAAATTTGCTCTTGCCAGGAGACAGTTCTCCACCCTCAAAATGGCAGCATCAACTGTCCAAATGCTTTAAAAGTGGTCCTCTTGTAGTCAAATAATGATGGTGGAAGTAGTGTGACAGTGGTGTTAAATGAGGTCAGCATGGATGGTTGGGAAAGCAAAGCGTTTGACCATAAGTGAGCGTTTTCAGTTTGTGCCAATAAAAAGGGGAAATGCTGAAAATTTGGGGGAAAATCTAAATATCGCAAAAAACTTTTTTTATGTTACAATGAGGTGGCAAATTTGGTTTATTGATAAAAGCAAAAATTTACCAAATAAATGCTGACGCACTTGAAGCGTGTGACTTTCAGTAAAGCTTCCGCTCCACTGGAAAAATAGTGGATCAGATCTGTGTGGACATAATATCCCGATCGTATGTCACATCAAAACAAAAAAGAAAGTCAACGAGCCTACGTACCCATGGTTAGCATAAAAAATCAACCCTGAAATCAGAGCTGGTCAACAAAACTGGGCAGGCAAATCGCTTCGCTTCTGAAATGGAGGTTAGCGAAAGTTCAGTCCGGATCCCCTTCCTTCGGATTGGAAGCTCCTAATTGTCGGACCGCTTCCTTTGGTGATCTACTTCCTGCCCAGGTCTGCTCACAATAAATTTACTCTACTTCAAATTCTCTCATTTTCATTTATTCTTATCAGTCACTCCTGATTGAAACGCGGCTGGTGAGGTATGAAACCTTGTTGAGCCGGGACGTGACGCAGCTGTGTCCCGTGGAACGAAGCCGTAAAGACAGTTTTTCTTGCAAATGATTGCATTCTGTTTTTATTTACATTTCACACAGCGGCCCAAATTTTTTGGAAGGGTTGTATCTAAGACTGGAAAATCAACGTTCAAATAGGCAACCTTCATCTGTCAGAGCAGGCGATTGCCAACACCAATCAACTCAGACATCAGTGCCTTCACTGTAGGGTTTTTGCTATGCATGCAAATCCCGTACATGTTAATGAGAGTCAAAACATGTTTTTCGTTTTGTGGAATATGACAGGAAGTGATGGAGAGAGGCATAACTCCAGAGTCAAGCTGTGCTCTCTGAGGACGATGAATCCACAGCGCACGTAAGCTGAGAAAAGTAATCAAAGACCTGCGGCGTGCGTCTATCTCTCATGTGCTTTCAGCCGCCGTATTGTTCCTTCATTCATGTCGGCCTTCCTTCCCGACCGTTTGAGTGACAGGTGAGATTAGGCACCCTTTGAACTCTATCTAGTTATTGGAGGAGCCGTCTAAATTGAAGCACTGTTATTTCATGCTGCCTTGCTGAGTCAGTGGGAAAGTGGAGGCCGGGGGCGGCTCTTCTCTGAATGAATAAAGAGCTTTTCAGAGGAAAAGGTGTTGAGCCAGATCTCAAATACATTATAGGACAATAATGAGAACTGTAAAGGGGAGAGGGGGGTAAAAATTAGATTAATAATGTTTTCAACAGCACCTCTGTTTTCATTTAATCTTTTAGAGGGAAAAAAAAGACCTGGAAAATATTTCCATTCCAACCGATTCGAGGGAAAAGAAAGACAAACATTGATAAAATGGTTCTCTCAGTCCACACTTAAATCAATAAGATCTGTGGAGAATAGATGATGATTTGAGGGGGAAAAAACGACCAGATTAAAGCTATTAGTTCTAAATCTGAATCGAAACAATGGATTGATATTGATATTCGGTGACCCACAATGACCTTTTGTAAATGCAGTGGCCTGTAAAACTGATTACAGTAAGATTTGACCTGAATGTGACAACAGCGTGCGGTATGTGCGTATTTATTAGAACCCCATCTGTGGGAGAATAGATGCGGGGCGACAGCTCGCTTCACATGCCGTCTGCTGACAGACAAAACTAATCAGACAGGTCCAACAGTTCAACATCTGTAGTAGTTTGTTCATTTACATTTCCACATTTGTCCTTCATCATATCATTTTTCCCTGTGACGCAAATCAGACATCCACTTGTGATGACACTGAATTCGCTGGTGTTCATGTCAACTGAAAGAAGTGCGCTGGTTTTACACATCAAAGTCTGTTTATAGGTCTTGAGGAGTACTACTGCAAATGTGAAAACAGTTGTATAAAAGCCTTCGCGGCTCCAGAGGGAACTGCGTGTAATCAGGTAAATTGCCTCCAGTGACTGTGATGTCAAAAACAGTCACAGTCAGCGTCTGCTGCGGCTGAAAATGTTTGAAAATGGAAAAAAATCTAGAGGTATGGACTTGGAAAAGAAGCTTATCAGACCTCTGCAGCCCGAGTCTCATCTCTGCTTAAAGCTCAGGGCTACATTAGCCGCTACTAGCATAACACAATCTCAGACGTAATTGTGAGCGGTTGAGTTGCTTTGTAGGAAATGGAGGCCCAGTGTCATTCACATGGCTTCAAATATGGCTCATCTCAGGTCAAACACATCCCCTTCGATATAAGACGATCAGATCAATAGCAGAGCACAATGTAGAACACAAACCGAGAAAGTCCCGAGAGAGGAGGAGGTCGGGGTTGAGTGGTGGGTCAAACTTTCATTCACTTTGTTAGTACCTCACTGAATCCCTCTTAACTTAGCTACACATTGGAAAATGAATGAAAATGTCCTGGATCCGCCCCTTTATCCGGATCCGCACCAAATTTTAAATGGTTCCTCTTTGGCCCATGCCCCATCCTTACACCAAGTTTCGTGGAAATCCATTCAGTAGTTTTCGCATAATCCTGGTGACAGACAAACCAACCAACCAACCAACGGACACGGGTGAAAACAGAACCTCCTTGGCGCAGGTAAAAAGTTTAATCACTAAATCAACATGGACAAGTTTGAGAACAACTTCCCCAACAAGACATGATTTGCCCTGTTTTATTCCATCTGAAGCCGTCTACAGCGAAAGAAGTGGCACGTCAAAAACTGTAGGAAAGTTTTGAAGACAAGTTGTGTGATCAAGTCCGCAATTACCCACATCTATATGATGTGTAATTGCTGCTGCACAGTGATCAATATGCTTGTGAAAACAGTCTGAGACCGCTACGTCCGTGCACGGTGGAAAATGCTTGAAAAATAAAGCTGTTGCTAGAAAGCGGAGGGTGACGGTGGGCCGCTCTGCTGTACTGACCGGCTCACTGTGTGTGTTGTGGTGTATAATAAGCGGCTAATCTGACGGAGCAAATAATCAAATGTCGGCAGACATTCGAAAATACTGACGGTGTTTCTCTTCATCAATCTGTCGCCTTGGCTGCCCGAGAGAAACGTACTCGCCATTGTCACGACGTGCTTGATTTTGGGGCCGATGCCATCTACGACGCCGCTGTCTCTTTTCCTGCCGTCAGTAACACTCGTAGTACAACGGCAAGTATGTGAACAATTACGTTCACGACACAGCCGGTTGACTACGCGAACACATGGTTGAAATGCAAGTATATCTTCGGCTTTAGACCTTCCACAAAGAACTTCGAAGCAAACTGACCCCTTCATCCAGCCCAACCATCTCCGACTTGCAGCCTCATTCTGTCTTATCTCTGACTGTCTCCCCAGAGCATGATTAATACAACTACACACACACACACACACACACACAAAGTAGTGTATGTTGACACCTTGGATTTGCCTGCAGCAATCTCAGTATTCAGCTGTCAACCTGCTGAATAATTCCACTGGACAGAATCAGGGCTCGGGTGTGTTGTTCAAAGACAAATCACCCAGTATTGTTTTCTAGAGATCAAAGAATGATTCTGATACCTCGTCCCAACACATTCTCTGAGCCGAATGCTTGAAGCGAAGCGTTGATCAATCGCACCCGCTGTAACACTTCTCCTCTGCAGTCCCTCACAGCCGACAGACTTCGATCTCGAGGTTTTACCCTGACTTCCCCTCTTTGCTGCTTTTCAAAATGTCACTTCCTGCTACAGTCCATAGAATTCAGGTGTGCAGCAAACAAATATGACCTTAATTCCCAATCTGACATTTCATGTTTTATAGCTACACGGGAAAAGAAAAATTACTTTTTCATTTTGCTAATTCCTATTATGAAAAAAAGTTAATCTATTTTGTTGTGGCATTTCGGTGTGTTTGCCTCCTAATAACCCCGTTCCCGATAATTAATGTTTTTATTTATGTAGTGTATAGAGGGACAGATATGTACACTAATATAGAAAATTCATTGAAGGATTATTGCCTCATACAGGATTATACTAATTATGGTCTAAATCTGCCTGTTAGTCCCTGGATGAGTTTTAATTAAAAGAACAGCAAATATATTGTACACTGCAATAGAAACAGCAGTGTTGGAAGAAGTACACAGATCATTAACTTAAGTGAAAGTAGAAATACCACAGCGTAAAAATACTCTGTTACAAGTAAATCATGGGCAGTGGTGGCCTGATGGTTCGAGCTAAATGCTAAAGCATCTTAGTTTAGCATGTTAACATTTGCTAATTAGCATTAAACAAAGCACAGCTGAGGCTGATAAAGATGGAAATAACATTAGTTTTGTAGGCATTTATTTATTTATTTTCCTGATGTTGCCGCTTTCACCACAGCGATTGCAGTTCATCCAGAGAGGAGCCAAATTTCATGGCAATCCATCTTTTGGTTGTTGAGACATTTAACTAAAAAACAAATATCAACCCCAGAGGAAAATTCAGAGGATCGCCAAAGTCATTAGGATACGTCTGGGGACCATGAATGTTTGTTTAATCTGATCAAATCACATGAATTGATATGTTTTCATCAGAATAACTATCTCTGAATTCATGTGTTTGTCAAACAATGAGACATATCCTTCCTCCCATTTAAAAGTTGCAGTTCAAAAGGTTGATCTGGGTTTTCCAGTAGAACGTGGAATTAATTTTGACCCGTTTACCGGCAGTAAAGAGTCAGCTGTTGTTCTGTACATGCGAACAGCAGGCAGATCAGAGGAGCACCTACTGAATATTTGAGCGAGCACCTGCGAAACGCAGCTCACCTTTTCATCCCTACAGTAGAGATGAGCCTGGAGAGCCGGACTCATACAGGCACACCGGAGACATATGTTTCTGTCAGTCGGCGTTAGGTTTGATTCTCGTGGAGCGCAGATGCCATTAGAAGTAGATGTCACAACATTCCTGGATGAATCGGTTGAGGCTGCAACAATCTGCTGACTTCCATCCATCAGTGGCCTGTGGAGACGGGCAGCAGCACTCACTGTATTCCTCACTTCATTTCTCCCGGCGTTTAGTTGGAGATCTTGATTTTTACCTTTTCTTTGCCTGCTTTGTATGCCTGACGTCTGCCTTTTAATGCTGCTTTTAAAACCTGCTTTTTCTGCTTTTCATTTATATTGTGGGAGTGTGGGATGAAGAGCGGTAATGGTACATTAAAGCAACAGAGGACAGTGCACATTGAAACATTCTGACATGACTGCGGTTGAAAACGGATAGTATACTTGCTAAAAGCTTCTTTTTTCAGGGCAGACCAATCTTTGCTACCAATGTGCCAACACGGGAACTTCGCCATGGTTTACTGCAAAATACAGGGAGGTTTATCTGACGGTGAGAGGTTCAATTAGTGTTGTGTGAACTCGTTTAGCAAGGCTCTGAATGTAACAGACATTCTAACGGACAACGAAAAAAAGTCCCACGCTCCAGGTTTAAATCCCACTGATTCAGTGATGCGTTACTCATGCAGCCAAACATTGTTCACAGAACTTTATGGAGCTCCCAATGTACCAAATATTTCAGGCTGAATTTTGTAGAGATACGTATCAAATGATGCACAAGACATCTAGAATATTTATGTTTCCACATGTGAAAAAAGCCAGTCACATATTGTGTGTGTTTTCACCTTGTTTTCTGTCTTTGTGCTGTCTGGCAGGTATCTTGTGGGCGGAGCAAGGCCAGTCTCCTGGGGGTATTAAAGAATGGATTTCCACGTAACTTGGTGGAAAGATGGGGAATGGGCCAAGGAGGAACAAATTAAAATTTGGCACGGATCCGGATGAAGGGGCGAATCCAGGAATCTTTTATCTCTTTCTTTCACATTGCATTTTTCCACATTATCATTAATTTTCCAGGAAATAATGTATGGATCTTGATTTTTTTTTTTAAATCTGGCATGTATCTATGAGTGTGTACAGTTTAGTGTGGATCCAAGTGTTTTCATAGGGGGGTAGTCTTTTCCTGGCTGCTGTACGGTAACAAATAGCTCTAGAAACCTGCAACTAGCACCAATGTGTAGCTAAGTTAATATGGATTCAGTAAGGTGCTAACAGAGAGTCACCGGTTGCTGCAGTTGGTGCTGAGGCTTAAACAAGAGGGCTGTTGGGCCTTGGTGGAGGTCATGTCATGACATGAGTCGTGACATGTGATCCAGTTCACATGTGACATTTTCCTTTCACACATTAAAATTTTTGTTCCCATGTGGAAACAGCCAATCACACATGAAAAATGTTCAATTCACTTGTGAAGTTGTGATTTTCACATGTAAAAAGGCAAATTTCATGGATGTTAAAGGTATAAAAACATGGAATCTTGGGTTTGAATGTTTCACTCAGTGTATATAGCTTCAATAAAGAGCTTGAAGAAGCTGATACATAACTGTCAGTGTGATGTTTCCAACCTTATACCAACTGTATCGGAGATATGATGAGAAAACTGGGTGGAAAAGAGGTTAATTCAGGCTTTTTTGACTATGTATGAATGAATAATGCCATTGGAACTGAGAAAAGCACCAAACAAGCTCACAATAATTGGGTTTTTAGTCATATAGGGACAGACGATGATGTTGTCAGCTGTTGATGCTTCAAAAATGGATGCAAGAAAATGAACCAAATGACATCCTGCAGTCTGGACTGAAGCTCCTCTTCAGCTATTTATTTAAGCTAATTCTTAATTAGTCTAATCACAAGGACTGAAAAGGATTCTTTTAATGTATAAAGTTTTACAAATGCTTTCTGGTGAGCCCAAAACTCAAATAAACTGTGACTTCCTGGTTTATTTGTTGGGTGTGAGGAGTAGTTTAGCCTCTCGCGGGAACTAGCAGGGCTTGTTATCATGTTCATGTGTGCATGTATTTTTTTTTTTAAATCATGCTATCATGAGTCAACAGTGGTACGGCACCGATTTGCCACAACACCATCTGCTTCGTCTAATTGGAAATCTAATTTCTTTCTCATGAAGACATTATGCTCCACTAAGAAACAACCGGAGACTTGAAACAAATGTTATTGTTTAATGCATGCAATGTTTAATGCATCACTGCCTGCTGCACCAGTGGATTCACACGGTAAAATGACAATACTGCAGGATAATACTAGCAAATTAACACAGCCAATTCAAACATTACTAACAAGATGGTCTAGTGTGTGATTCATTAGAAAGTGGAGAGAATGCAGGAAACAAAACCCAGTTTGAGAAGGAGATTAATGATCTGGGGAAGAGTATCAGTAGTTGGCAGTTTTCTTGCTAACTGACTGCTGCCTGAATGCATCGGCGGTTGCCTGTAGCGACAGCAGATGTTTGGAAGCAGGAGATACTGGACCATTAAGCACTTCTCACGAATGCTTTATTGTGGTATTAACATTAAAATGGTCTCTTTCTTTGTAGCGTTGCAGTGGATGTTTAGAGTTAAAATCTACATCTGGGTATATTGGTATATTCTTGGGCTGAAAACCACATTAAACAAGACTTCAAGGAAGTCCACGCCAACGGCTGTAGCTTCTAACTGTAGCTTCTGTGATGTAAGCTAATTGATGGCGTTTAGAAAAAACCTTTTTGATGGCTTCTTATCACTCTGGCTATTGTGGTATACAGCTTATTAATATATGATGTTGTTTTCGGTATAATTTGCAGACTAATATTGCACTGTTTGAGACATACTGCCAAACGGTCTTTGGCGCAGATGGGGTCTCTGAAGTTCATTTTGTCCTTAATGATGTCCTCTTTCATGATTGCCAGGATACCATGAAATAGATGTTTAGACACATATGAAAGTATAAATAAAATTTGCCGTCAAAAGACAACAACTCTCGACACAGAGTGGTAGATTCACCCATTGTAACTACTGGTAAGATGCTGATACAGCTGTAGCGCACAGCGTTTGCTTGGCGCCACGGTTTAAGGAACGTTAGAGAATCCGGTCATTTTTCAAAATAAAACACCATATGCAGACTTCTGTTCCCATATCACATCAAAACAGACAAAAAAGAAACAATCTCACTACGTAGCCTACTTACCCATGTCAGAAGCAGAAAAATCAAATAAAGAAACGACCAAATCAACAAAATCGTCCCAAAATGTCCCCCAAGCACGTTTGTTTTAAAGGCATCAGTGAGCTTTGCAGCCTAGTTTTCTTTGGAATTACATGTATATATTTCAATTAGGAGACAAGTTAATGTAGTAGAGATAATGTTTATTACAGCCGATAAGTGAAAATTAAGTCTTGACAAAAGTGTTTGGCACTTACACTCTACGGGGAGATTTTGTGATTGAGGGGGCGTCTGCCCTGAGCGGCAGCGGCAAGATAAATGCCCCCGTGGAGTCTGGACACCGCTGTCCAGACTCCACACGGTGGTGGCAGCTGATGACTCTGAGACTGCAAGGCTGCAGAGGCTGATCAATCTGTGGAGACTGAGCAGTGATGGGGAGGTGGACTGGCGCTAATAACAGCAGCATGAACAAACTAAAGGCAGAGACAGAGAGACATGTTTAAAAAAGATAGGCAGTAGCAAGATAATGGGCTGAGCAACCTGTCCCTCTCAAACTAGATAAATAAACTGAAAACGTAAATAGACAAACACAGAGGAAAGAAATGAAAGACAACAGCTTTTGATCTGTCAGATATTCAGACTGTCAGGGCTTCACATCTGTACAGAATGTTATGAATCCTCACATCCTTCCCACAAGTTGGTGATAATTACGTCAATAAGTAAAACAGTCCAATGTTAATATGGTCTACAATAGACAACAGCTGTGTATTTTATGTTTATAATAAGAATGTATTTAGTCCTTCTGACCACAAACGTCACCATCAGCCACACAACATGTATTCTGTTAACAGAATAAACCTCCAAATCAGACAAATTCAATCAAAATCTCCCCAATTCAACAAAAAAAAGAAAAGTTTCTATAAAACATCATATTGTTGAGACAACTTCTAAACCAATCAGCTCTTTGATCAGGCGACAGCCAGACATGAATGACATGGTATGAGAAACTTCAGGCCTAAGCCTGCAAAGGAATAGTATTCCTGACTGAACTTCATTTGACAGTACTGCAGATTTATGTGTTGTTTCGGGGAGTACAGGTGTTGGACGGGCGTTTGCAACTTTCACACAAATGCTGAAGTTGGTATCTCATTTTTGACCAAGCAAGTAGTTTAGTTGCCATTTCTAATGACAAGCCATCAACACAACACGTCATTGCATGCAATCCAGGTTTTTATTTTTTTACCATCAAGGTTCAGTCTGGTGAGCAGGTTGGACTTTTGTGTCATTGGTAATGTTTTTTTAATGAAAACAGTGCTATGGCAGGATGATAATGCTTTCTGGCAGGCCATTGTCCCATTCTGGCACAATACTGCTCCACATTGCTGAGACAGGTCACTAATGTGAGACTATATTGAACATTGTGTTCCAGCAGGGACATTCAGAGGTCAAGAAGATTTAGAAATTTAATGAATGTGGTGCCACCTTTTTCTGTCACAATTGAATCAGGGCTCCAGCCGCTTACTTTTATCTTAATTTGATGCTGAGTGGAGTGCAGAGACAGCGACTTCACCTCCAACAAATCACGAAAAAAAAGAAGCTGAGTGCACTCCCGTGATTGTGTCTGAAGCTGTTTCGGTCCGCAGCCTCGACGTGATCCATAAACTGAGCAGCTTTAAAGGAAACATCAGAGAAATTACAAGGGCGACTGGTGTATCCACACCAGTGGAACTTCTAAATGTGGAAGCGCATATACACCGATCAGCCACAACATTAAAACCACTGACAGATGAAGTGAATGACATCGATCATGGCTACAGTACAATGT
>JBBPCS010001438.1:0-15094 GCA_037974645.1 Hollardia meadi
CCCCCCTGCTTGATCTGGGCGGATGGTTTGTGTCAAGTGGCATCCACATGAATGCCAGGATCCAGGGTTTCCCTTCCCAGTAAATAATGACCACAAGCTTGAGGAAAGCTTGATAGCTTGTAGTGATTGGGTCCAAGATCATCCGAATCTGCATGTAGGCCTACGCATAAATCATCTGCCCACCACCCACTTGAAGGGATTATTTTCTACGATTTAAAGACCCGCACCAAAACACTGATTTCTTTACTGTGTGTTGTACTGATGTATGCATGTTTTCTTTAATTAATTACTTTAATGAAGCTGCTTTCAGTATTTCAACAATTTCATGCATGCTCTTGCAAATAGTGTGGGACATTTAAGCAGCAACACATAAATCTGGAGTTATAAACTCAACAGGACAAAGGAAACTCTCCAGAGGAAACAGAATTAAACTTTTAGCCTAGGCTATTCACCCTATTTCACAGACTCACACCAGTAACCCCTCCCATCCCCCTCACTGAAGCTAGGCTCACTGCTACCAGCATGCTGGGTGTGTGTACACCAGAAAACGTGTACAAAAGGACTAGACTTTCTGAGAGGTCGTAACAGTTGTGAACACTCACAGAGACACTATCTCAGTAAGCCAAACGGTGTATAGTGGATCTTTCCTCACCTTGTCATCCAGCTCCTTGTAGAGCTTGGCCATCTCTGCCTCGTACTTCTCTTTCTCTGCACCTGTGAGTTGGACTCCAGGGAGGGCACTGAGGACAGGGTTGGGCGGCGGCTTATCGTTGAGTGTGCTGTCCAGAGCCTGGACCTCTGCTTTGGCCTTTTCTTTATCAAACTGTTCCTCCGCTGGCACGCTCTCTCCTGCAGGGGGCAGCAGAAAGGGACATCACTTCCAGCCTCTGTGGGTGTCTGTGACGCGTCCCCTCCCTCCTCTGTCAAACCTTTGTTTTCAGAGGACGACCTGCGAAAAAGTCTCGATTTCTCATGTATTTAGATTAGTGTAAGGCAGACCTGATTATGCCCTTTTTTTTAAACACCAGTATCCTTTATGGCATTGCTAATATGGAAACAAAGACATGCCCAGTGCCCAGTGCCCAGTGTGCGATTCAGCTCCAACAAACATCTCATCCAAACCATTACAAACCACTGGACTGATCATCTCTCATTTACATGAGTATATGGAAGATTCCTACACTACATTCCTATGATAAATTTGTATTTCAGGACACAATTCACTGCCTCAGTTGGAAAGTTCTGAACAAGTACCCTAAAATATTCTTAAAACAAATCCCAAATATCAGTGAGAACATATCTGGATGAGGATTCTTAGTGCTATGGCTAAAATGTGCAACACATCGAACAGATAGTCATAATGTGGCATATGTAGCACAAAAAAGTGAGATGTTCCTGGACAGTGTAGTCCTCACCGCTCCTCCAGCGGTTGATCTCAGTCTCCAGCCAGGTGACGGTGTTTTTCAGCGTCTTGTTCTTCTCCTTCTCTTTCTCCCACTTGTTCTTCCACTGCTCAGCCGTCAGCTCCACATTCAGACACACTGTGTTCTTGACCGTCTTTGCCCTGGTGAGACAGGAAGGTGAGCGAATCTGTTCTGAATATCACCCAGCCCAGCCTCTTACAGGCAGATTTCACTGCAGAGCCACCTGACCGTTTTTCCTCCTTTTATCATGAAGAGGCTAATTCAGTCATTGAGGGGTGTGAGGGATTAGACAGCCAGCCCCCACGCTCTGTCAAATTTGTAAACAATGTCTTATCTAAAAGTACTGTTACTGCAGCAACCATGTGTTTTCTTGCCAGCAAGGAGCTTTTCAAATAGGGCATCAAAAGGCTAGTTTAACATTATGTGAATCTTTGCTTCACTGCCTTAGATGAGCATCGATACAACTCTCATGTCTGTATGCTAAGCTACATCCAGCAGGTGGTTAGCTTAAAAAAATAAGACTGGAAGCAGTTAGAAACAGAAAAGCACAGTAGTTCATCCTCCTCTGTGAAGGTGCTGTGATCGATCCCTGAAACTCATTGATGCACAAACAAGACTACGATCCCTCACTGGCTTCCCTCATGAACAGACAAAGGCCTCTCTTATGCCCAGTGTTGTCATATAATTTCAGAAAGTTCTACTGCTATTAGAATGTTTTTCATAACAGTAGAAATTTACCTTCAGAATTCAGTCAAATTCGAAACTCCAAATATGTACAGAATCACTTTTTCATCGTTTTTTGACTACCTTAACAAAACACAAAGACAGCAGGAGTCACACTTTTATCCTTTTGAACCATCGGACTGCAATAATTACATTCACATTACTGGGATATGCTACAGTCTGATCCAATGTTTTAATTAAGTGAAAAAAAAGTCCAGTCCAGTCCAGAGGGGTCTACCTTGTCCAAGAGTGGCTGCCATATCTTAATAAAGAATAAATAAACATTGTCGCGAAGGGTGACAATGTTGATGGAACTTCCAGGGGAAGTATTCTCAATAGCTCCTTATAGCAGTCATCCAGAGCAGGGATGCCCTTAGAAATCCAGTCCTTCTTGCTACATATAAGAGTATTCCAATCAATTTAGCATTGTGTTTGTTCCTTGTTCACTTTACACTGAAAAGATGATAGCTGTAAGTTATATCCAATCAAGGTAACTGCCTCGTCTTTCACTTCTCTCCAGAATGTCTGTATTGTAACACATTTCCAAAAGTATGTGCATACAGTTTCTGAATTACATTTAATACACCTATGAGAGCTTCGACCAAGCTTGCCCCTCAATAATGGTGTACAATGAAGCCTGTGTAATCGTTACTGCAGTTTAGAACAGAATGTGACTTTTCTATAACTGATGTCCATATGATTGATTGACTTCTCTCTATTTTTTATTGTTACCACTGCAATGGAAACATGCATTCTAGTAAAAGTCGAGTCTTTGTCAGTGCATGTAAAATTCTGTGTTTCCACTATCAGTTATATTTATTTATGGCGAGCCATCGTCTCGGTGTTTAGCACCACAGTGATCCCTGTTCTCACATTACCTAACATATAAAATAATTCCCATGATTTGTGTGTTTGTGTGTGTGTGTGTGTGTGTGTGTGTGTGTGTGTACCTCTGTCCAAACTGCAGCGTGGTCCTGGTCTCAGCATCATTGAAAGAGGAGGGTGAGCAGCAGATGACCATGGTGGTCCGACAGTTCCCTCCCAGCGAGTCCTGCAGGATCCTGGTCATCTTGCTGTCTCTGTATGGTACATAGCTCTGACAGAGGACACACATTACAATACACACATGGCATGGCATGGCATATCATTTTTAGATTACACATTATTATCACTCATTGTTTTAAATATATATATAAAAGTAACCTCAGCTGATCATATTTCCAACCCTTATTAAAAATTTCCTGCTCATTTTAAAAATACATAACAAATAATCTAGTCACTGACCAAAATCTAAATTATTTTGTTATTTTGTTTATGAGAATCCTAAATATAAACATTGAATCACATTCTTTCCCTTAAACACACAAATTAAAGGTCCGGTGTGCAGGATTTAGGAGCAGAAATGGAATATAACAATAATCATTTTTATTATTTTGATATTTTAATTTTTGGATGATTTTTTATTTTATTCACCTGAAACTAAGAATCATTGTGTTTGCATTACCTTAGAATATGCCTTTAATATCTACATACATACGGAGCAACTCCTCCTCTCATGTGTAAGAGGTTAGCCTTCAAGGCTTTCTTCCAGAAAGGTCTTTGTAACACGTGTTTAACGTGGGGAAAGGGTCTATTTGTAAGACAAACCATGATCTTTCCTAAACCTGACCAAGTGGTTTTGGTGAACCTAACCAAGCTACGGCTAAAACCGGGAATAATTTTTTAAGAAAATGCTTTTCATGTGACCCAAACCCCAGTGTGCTGGGCTTTGCAGACTTTGTCGCTTTTTATACTATGTAGTTTTTGCTAGAAAGCCTTCTGCCAGAAAGCCTTGAAGGCTAACCTTTTCCCATTACTCCCATCTCCTCTTCCATGGAGTCCGCCATGGTGCACCGCCATGTTTCTACAGTAGCCTAGAACGGACAAACCAAACACTGGCTCTAGAAAGGGACTTTCCCATTTTTTGTGGCCACCGTCGAGGAGGATGTGGCGAGGGCTGTTCAGCTGGTTGCAATTTGAAACGACGCCACAAGATGCCACTAAATCCTACACAATGGACCTTTAACAGCAGTTATAATGGGAGCACATGCGGGACCAATCCCTCATGAACTGCGACTGTCTCACCGAGCCCTCTGCCAGAGCTGAAATGACAATTCCCAGTGAAGACAGGGACTTGTTGATCATCTTGGCTTCATCCAGCACTGTGCCTTCTGCTCCAGTTTTACCCACCTTTGTAACACACAAACACAAGAGAGTTCTTGCAATGAGACATCATTTTAAACACTGTTATTATGTGACAAGATTACGCTGGTCAAAAAGTATAGTAACAAAGATGATGTGGAGGCATAACTGAATAACAAAAGGATACAACTGGAGATTATTTTTAAAAAAGAAGGCTGGCAAAGCATGTTAAAGGATCTACTGGAGCTTTGTGCTATCCTTGGTTTGTTCACATCTTGTACTGCACTGTAGCGCCCCCCTGCTGAAGAAAGCAGCAGCAGTTTGTCATTAAAGTTTCATTACACAAATCCTGTCAATACAGGCAAGCAAACTGTGCCTTCAGGCGCAATGGAAAGGAGAGCGGAAGAGCTGTCCACATCTAGGAAGTCAACTATGAAGGCGGGTTCAGGTCTGAGGTTCAGAAGCAAATGGGCTTTGAAACTGGGAAGCAACAGAGGCAAAGAGAGGGAGACAGAGAGATTTGAAGGACGAGTGCGGGATCGAAACATACTTTCTCACTCCCGGCCAGATCGACGAGGTAGAGCTTGCCGGTGAGTTTGTGTCCAGTCTGATTGTTTTCCTGCTTGATGTTGATGAGGAAGATGCTGTGACTCCTGGAACTGTGCTCGTTCATGTCTGACATGCAAGTGTGCACACACACAAACAACCACATACACGCAGAAAGACAATTTCTTATTAACTAGTATGCTGTCAGTTTAAACACATGAATTTGTCAGTGATTTTTTTTTAAAGGCTGTAATATATTTAACACCTTGCAACACCTAACACCTCAAAAAAAGAATTCAAGAACTTTCTAGAAATGAGTGTCTGTAGAAAGAAATAAGGGAATAAGGCAAGTCACTGCACTGTAATCAAAAGACACAAAAACTGATTTTAAAACATACAAGTAACAAGTTGATTTGCCCTATATGAAACTGCTCACAACAAGGTCTGTGGATTATCTTGATTAACCGGGTCATGATTTCTGCAAAGAGACATTGCTGTTGAGTTTTTCAAATTTATTTTATTAGCGCTTTGAGCACCACAAGCGAAGTGCCATCTAGTTCCATTATATTGGAGAGAAGGCAGACATCTCTAAAGCCGATATCTCCACAACTAAGCAACTCACACCAAAACTATCTAGATGGATAAATAGCACTACAGGTAAGAGGTAGAAGATTTTTGATTTTGGGGTGAACTGTCCCTTTAAAGAGACATAATTTCATACATCAGTTAACTGATCATTTTAATTAGCCTGTTTAAACAGTTGATTGTCTTCTGTGTCTAAGAAAAAAATAGTCTGACGTTGTCATAGTGATGTCATCAGGGTTATCCGAGCTTTCTGTATAACACTAAGTGTTACAAACTGGAGGTGTGGGACCAGGCAGGGTCTAATAAAATGCTGCGATTCATTGCAACTTGGAAGTCGCTAATGTGTTCCAGTACATCTGCGAGGGAAAACATCGAAGTCCGCAGCAACATCTACTGGGGACCTAAAGCAGCTGATTTAACAGGGTAGCACACTTTAAAAGAGACAGGAGGAATCGGCTAATACCACATGCTCACACGTCTATCAAGCAAAAATCAACTGAATACAGCAGGTTTTACAACACTGCATAGAGTAATGATGGTCATTCTGGTTACTTGTGCACCGCCTTATTGCTGTGGTGTCAGGTGTGTTTATGTCGGCGAACCCGGGCTAAATGGATCTTACTCAAGTGTCCGACTTGGAATTCTGACTTGATTGACTGTTCCATTGCACCTTTCCGTGTCACAGGTCGTTTATTTTTTTTCTTGAGCTCAGGTGCAATGGATTGCAGCAAAAGATCGCACCGAGTCGCATTATTGGATTCAGTGTTTTGCCAGCTTATTTGACCATTCTTTTTTAAATTTAATCTGACAAGTCTAAGAACTTTATGGAGGCGAAATAGTAAATCTGTGCAAAAAGCTATAGGCTACTGCAGAACTAGCAGAACTATTGGTAATTACCCTACCTGAGAGCGTCTTCTTTTCAGTTACTGAGTTCCCGCTTTCCTTTTATGATTTATGTAGAGAGGGGCCAGTGATAATCTGAATTTAAGTGGAAGATTAGCAGAGCAAGTCCCTCCAACAGAGTATTTAATGTGTCGGAACACATAGTTATTTAAAATGACTGACATGGCCAATTCATCATGGTGTGTATTATGAGTCATGCCTGTTTTCTCTTTGCTTCTCTTTTCTTATTTGGATATGTGGGTAGCACAGACACAGCGTCTCGGCTGATGGGAGTCTTGCCGCAGTCAGGAGACTCAGTGAGGTTGAACCCATGAGAGACAGCCACACTGAAGGCGCTCAGTGTATGAACTCACTTGTGACAGCCACGCTTCGGTTGTTTTTGCCTTCCTCTATGGCTTCCATGACCTCGTTGGGACTGCACACAAAGCGCTCAGTACTCCCCTGGGGACACATGCAATCACAAGGAAGCGCAGTGTTTAACAGCCCCGCAGCAGGTCGGCTTTACAGAGAAACACTTGTTAGCTGAGGAGGCCATTACATACTGTATCAGGCTGATGCTTTCAGAGGTAAAGTTATGACTTCATTCATCTATCTACTTATATAAAACGTATAGTTGGGAACAATATAAAAGAGAAAAAAAATCCCATTCCATTAGACAAAATTATTGTAAAAGTCTATATTGAACACGTTATGTAACGTATAACATCATCTCATCCAACAGAGCACAGTCGCGCCATTGTTTTAATCATACTCTCTTATGTCATTCATAGCTAATGCATTTAATGCATTGCAACTGGCTGGGACAAACTTGTGACTGTGTGATTGTGGGACGGAATTAGAAACAATTAGCGTTGCACCAAGAATAACATTTCTCAACATGAAAAAAATAAATAAATAAATCCCCACGCGTCTCACCTTGACATAGGGCACCCTGTTTTTGTCCTCGTGCACAGAAAGGTTGGTCTTTGTTACTGCGGTGGAGAAAGAAAGTCAGCATCATGTGTGAACCAAATCATCTCGTTCGCACCGGGGTCTGAATGATAACGACAAGAGACCTGAAACGTACCATCCAACAAGTCCCTGATTTTGTCCAAATAGACTTCGAAATATGAAACCTGCAAAGCAAAAGCTTCCAGTGAGACATTTAAAAAAAAACAACCTGGCTGACATTTGAAAGCATCTTAGTGCCTGTTTTATATTACAACGTACTTTGATATGAAACTCCAGGTTCTGATCCATGGAATAAATGTAGTTGAAGATGTCTTGAACAATTCTGGGAATAACTCCCATCATGTCTGGGTCATGGAGATTCCCCTTTCAAGTACGTGAAAAAGTATAAACAAGACAGCACGGAATTGCAGGTTTTTGAGTCATTTATTATTATTTTTTTAAGCATTTTTGTTCAGTGGAAAAAAGCAACAGCTGACACTTTATTTTACCTCCATTGTGTGTGTTTTGCCAGAGGATGTCTGCCCATAGGCAAATATTGTCCCGTTGTAGCCTTCCAGAACATCTGCACGCATTAAGACAAATAAAAGAACTCATTTAGTGATGAGGCTTCGGCTTGTATTTGCAGCCACTGAGACAATATCTGTAGTCTCTAGTGTCTTTACTGTACATCTTACCTCTGACAATCTTCTGAGCCACAGCATTGTAGAACTGCTCCTGAGTTGTATTGGACTGGAACACACGGTCAAAGTAGTACGGCTTACCCTGTGAAGAAGAGGCAGCAGTGAGGAGTAACCCATGCCGACATGGATGATACTTTAAGTGATAAGGTAATATAATGAGAAATAAGTAATAAAAAATAATGAAAACAGGGATTAACACTTAGTGTCAGAAAAATGCTATAACAGCATATGTGTATATATGTATATATGTGTATACACTGTGCAAGTCCTATTGGATTTTTTTAAATATATGTTTATTGCTTTTGAGAATATAACAAAAATACATACCAAATAAAGGAGCAAGACAGAAAAAAGCAGACACAGCACATCTGTGTAATACCAACAATAACCACTGTCATGATTAAATCAAATATAAAGCTGTTTTTTTAAAATATCAAAACAAATGTCTGGATATTTTCCCTACATCGTATCAGCTCTATCTTCCTTATAACATCTTAGTCTCTCCGGCTGTAATGTGTTCTCACAGCCATAAATCACACAAAATTCCATTTTCCACCCTTGCAAAATTGTGGGAACTTGTTGTGCAATCACTATTCCTAACAAAACATTGTTTTGTTTTTCATACTTATTTGCAAAAGATAAGAAGCTAGTTGCTCCAAAAATAGCTGAGTGGCTGATCAGGTTCGCAACACTTCCAAAAAACCTCCAAGTAACAATGGATAGATTTTCCAATATGTGTAAACTTTACTGCATGACCTAAAAGAATGTGTTAAATTACTGATCATAGACTTACACAGATTAAAAACAGGTAAAAGATCAGAAAGAAAAAGAGCTGTGTAACTTTTCCCTAGAATAATAAAATCTACGTAACATTTTAAACTGTAGGAGATTATGTCTGACATCGTGTATACGCTTTAGACAACTCCTGTGAGGTTAAAGTACAGGCCTGGAGGTGAACCATAACTTGTTCTTTGGCAATGACAAACTAGCTAATATGCTGTGACTCACTTATTTTGGTTTAAAAAAACCCAAAGACCTTAAAGCTTGAAAGAAGAAATGACAGAATCGTCTTCTTAGAAATGAAAAGTTGAATTCATAAGCAATAAAGCACAACCTTGTTCAGACTGGTATAGCCAATAGCTCATGGTGGCTAAGGTTAGCTAACATTAGCTGTTTAGGTAGATGTTGCTGTGTAATGGCATTGCTGAGTCAGTTCACTGACTTCATGACTGTTCTCTTCTTGTGCTTATGTATGTTTTTTTCCCCTACATTTTAACATTTAGAAAGATTCTATATATGACACTAGTGGCCTCAGGGGCTGTTCAGCAAATGTTGGCATCAAATTACAGTAAATACAGCATATCAGATCATGTTAGAGTGAATTTTTGCACATAAATCAGGATTCCAGGAAAGAAAGAAGAAAAAAAAGAGGAAGCTGGCAAGGGCTTTAGACCCAAATAATAATGTAATGACCAACTTTTTTCAGCCAACTCAGAAAGCTGCTCCCAGCCAGGCTGAAGAGGCCAACAATAGCCAGCAGATAACACCACTAACCAAGAGCTAGCTAGCGTCAGTGAAGGAGCCACCAAATTAAAAAAAAGTGTAATCAGTGGGCTTCCGATGCACATATGACAATCAAACCCAGAGAGGGAATGCAAATCAAGCCAGCACTGATGCAGTCATGTGAACTGTGCTATAAAGCACTTGGCATGCAGCAACATAATGGTCATGTTGTAGTGCTGCATCTTTGCATGAGGCAGCAGTTCAGTCAAGTTGATACAGAAGACAGCATGAGAAGACCTGAGCCAAAAGGTGTTGAAATGGACAACAGTTATAAGAGAGCTGGACTCAGATAGAGTAAGAAGAAATCCAGAGATGTGAACAACACTGCAAAGACCCAACAATAGCATGTTGAGTGGGGGGGTTATACTGCTCTCCCACTGGCTGTTACACACAACAGAGCAGGTATGACGATATTTGTATTAATACAAGTCCCTCATACGCAGATACATGCACTTGTGAAGAAATTATAATTAGTATTTGGCACTGAACAAAAACACATAACAGACTCTTTGGCCTTTAATAAACGAGTCATCATATTGCTGTAGTGCTTCTGACTGCCCGGTACAGCTCAGCAGTGGTGTTTAAAAACTGTTTCATGATGATTTCACCTGTCAAATCTGTCTGCCTCCAACATAGGAGACAACGTATGAACTCTTTGGAGCAAAATGAACTCCCTTAAGCATCACGTGGAGGTAGAGCCTGATGTAGCAGCAACTACTGTACAAGCATGGAGGAAGTGACCTGATCAGGCTAGAGGCTAGTAAGTGTACCTTGAGGGTCCAGTCCAGGTAAATAATGCTAAAAAAAAAACTGCACAGGCAACAGCAAGAAACAAATAGTTTCCCTTTGGCACTGAGGAATGCAAGTCTGCTAGTGCATGCATTTGTCTTGGAAGCACGTGGAAGAAACACCCACTGTATTTTTAATACTGCTTTTCACAGTTTGCAGGATGCATAGTGATGAGTTAATCTATTTGTGGCCATGTAAGATTAATAATTGTAATATGCAGGGGTGCCTCCAGGGGACCCCCCCCCTCTGTGTGGTGTTTCAACTTGAGTAGGCTTCTTCCCACTCAATGTTTTATTCCTTACAATCTATGTACTCCAAATCAAAGTTGTATATTTGTCTTTTTAAGGAAAATGACAAAGTTTTGAAGAATGAATCGCCCATTGATTGTATATAAAGATGGACGACATGAGAGCTCTCCAAAAGTGAAGCCAAAACATCTCGATCGCCCCCAGGTGGTGGGCCTGCAGTATAGGTCATAAACTCCTCCCTCTCAATGATATCAGGTAGGACATGGGCCAAACTAAAAACTCAAAGTACACGTCAAATAATTTTTTCCCAAAGATGGTTTCTGTCATTTTAGGTAGTTCTTATCACGCTGGTGTATGTTAATGTGTTCATATTTCTGATCAGTTTGGTTTTAATTAGTTATTTGATGCTATAAACGGCTCGACTGCACGATCACTAATGCGCAGACTCTGGCTCCAAATGACGTTACCAGAGCAAGATGCCAGCGCTCGTATCAGAGATATTTTGGCTTCATTTTTGTACAGTGGGAGGAAGTGGAGATGCGTCGTCCATCTTTATTTATGTCAATGAAATTTGCCTAACACATGATGATACATAACACAGATACATCAATGTTACCTGTACCACTCTGTGCACATTAGATAATTAGTCACATTAACTTAAAAATAAGAAACCAATCTATATCAGTTTGTGATTCCTTAACTCTAACATAGTTTTCAACTAGTCTATATACTACAACAGCATAATAAAATGCCTGAAAGTCAGTTTCAGGCTTTTGGTTTTCGGTGTGCCAACCCAAGAATTTCAGTGACCCCACGTGGTCACCCCTGTGAAAAATTTCTGTGGGCGCCACTGGTAATATGACGATGGCGAAACAAAGTAAACTTTGTTTTAGAAGCCTAACGTCACCAAAGGTTAGGCTACATGGAAGCCTCCAGCTGAAAGATTTGATTGTTCTGTAATAGTAATTTGGTTGATAAAGGTGAAGTTCTAAACATTTCCTAGTAATGTTATGTCTTCATAATAATGAGTCAACAGCAATGTAGGTTAGATAAGACCAACATAAAATGTCACGTTATTAGCCAGTTGTTCTGCTGGCAATACCAAAGTATTCGCTGCTGACCGAACAGACTACAGAGGAGCTTCTTTGAACGAAGGAAAGAAGTTCTTTCCTCAGGCTGTGCAACTCCTCAATTCATCCTAAATACTCTGCTGTTAAAAAAATACTTGTAATTTTTCGGACTCTGATACAGTTACAGGCATTGAGAATAACTATACAGATGTAGCCAATCTTGTCTCTGATGGTCTCGATACGTGGACGGAGCAGTGCTACAGTACATCCTTTTCCACATGAGACCACTGATTATCAGTTGGCCTATGACTGGGAGTCAATACCTCTGAACAAAGCAGCCATTCATTTTCTTTTCATTTTCAGTGGTCATGAGCATCAGGGATTATAGTTTGTCAAGGAAAATGATGTTTTCTACTAATCTGTACACCGCCATAATGATCAGCAGGAATAGGCTGAAGCTTCACCTGCCACATCATATCAAAAGAAGATAACCTGACACAGAGATTAAATAAACTGCACATTACAGTTGGGTGACAAATGAAAGGAAAGAAGTGTTTTAGCAAGGTGTTGTTCCACCATGAGCCTCCAGAACAGCTTCAGGGTCAGAGATTCTTTACTAAAGAGGTGAAAGTATTCTTTCAAAAGTTAGTGATGTCCAACCTGTCGCTCTGAATTCTCCCATACTGTAGGTGTCCTGACTATACATTATGTTTCTTCACTCACTTGTTAAGGTTCTACCTTTAATTTGACACCAGCTTTTTCACTCATTCATCCATTTAGTCTTTCAGTCACAAGTCTGTACAGCGCCCATTTTGGAACATTTCAGGTTCATCTAGTCAGACTCAGAGGGCTCAACTTTCACCAGAGTGAGCTTTAGCCTACTTTTTAGCCTAAACTCTATGCTTATTGCTAAAATAGCACGCTAACATAGCATGCTAGCCTTATCATGACCCTGTGCAAACACATTAGCATGCTAAAGTTAGCATTAACCTCTTCTGTCACCTTTCGAGAAAAGTCTGCGAGTAAAAGCGCAGAAGACATCCAGGTACGCTTGGTTACGCATGGCTTTATCATTCCTCCTCACCTCACTGAAAGCACAAAACTACTCAAACACAACACGATTCGAACAAGCAAGAAAAGAACTGTTTTTGCCATCACTTGCTACTTTTGCAGAAGTTCTCTCATTGCACTAGTGATTCAGATTAGGTGTTTAACCCTATGTATTAAGGGTATTGTTGATGAGCAAAGTTACATTAAATTATTAGAATTTTGCGTTAAGTTTGGTCAAATGTTCCGCATATACACCCAAGAACCTTTGTCTTAAATGTGTGTGTTTGATAGGCTTATTTGTGACTCCAAAAGAGACAAAAACAACTGAGGACAACAACATCTACAAACACTATACAGTTCATGACATTTAAACATTTTTTTTATTGATAATCTTCTGAATTTTACTAAATGGAAAGTGGAAGAGCACTGAGTCCAGTTAATCCTCTGATCCCAGAGCAGTACTGAGCAACACACTCACCGCAATATGCACGCAGTCGTCCCCTTGAAACTTGGGGATGTACTTGTCTCCTCGGGCCACCTCCGCCCTGTTCAGCGGCCTGAAACGGCACACCACCTTGATACAGGTCTCCGCCGCCGCGTCCGCCATCTCCGCCGCTGTGGATGGATGGAGCGCTCCGTCCTCCCGTTACAGTCCGACAGAGACCAAAGAGATGCTTCAGCTGACTAGAAACTGTGTTAAAGTAATCCTCAAAAAAAAAAAAAATTACCACTAAAATATGCACACCTGAACGTGGCAGTTAAAGCGCATCGGAACTGCGTGAAAGTCAGACAATCAAACCGGACGCGAGGTGCTTTGCCTTCAAACTGAAGTTAAAAATAAGTCATTTCAATATATTTTAAATATTAATTCGTGCTATATTACTATGTTTTGTTACAAAAAACACTTTTTTTGAAAACTAAGCATTTGCTCTGTTGATAAATACTCGCATATCTCAAGTTCAGCTGTTCAACAAAGAAAAGATGAGGTAGAACTTAAAAAGAAGGAAAGTGAAGAGGCGTTCACTTTGATGTGCAGAATGAATGAGGAGTCCGGCTGTGATCAGGGCGGGACTAAACTGTGGTTCAGAGCGCATATGAATAGAACGGTCACGTGGGACTTCAGGCTCTGAACACTGTCGGTTCAGCGCAGGTCAAAGTCAGCTTTAAGATCTGGTTTAATAGAAACAGATCTTAGTTCTACCTGGATTCTCTCAAGTGTTCCTTCATTACATCAGACAGTGGAGGAGGGCCGATGTGAAATATTAGGCTTCTGCATGACATCAGATCATCTGTTCTTTCAAAAATATTTCACTGAACCTGAATCATTGTGGTACCAGAGGTTTACCTGACACTGTTGTTCTAAGACAGCTATACAATCAGATGCTTCCTAGAAAGGGAAGTTACAGATTTCGTCAAATTGCGTCAGTATTGTGGAAACTGGTGGTAAAGCTGTCACTCAACAGCAAGAGGAGAACTGGAGGCATCTTGTTTTGTTGTGCTGTCTGTGGCACCACCATGTGGACTGTAAATAACTGGATAGCTACTCATCCCTGCACTGAAGCAGCTGCTGAAGTGGAAGAAAACTGTAACCTGTATTTTCATGCATGCATATTTACATGCATTACTCCGAAGGGTCGGCCCTCCGAGGGGCCATGAGATAAATCTGAGATATTTGAGGTGATTAATGGCGTAGTCATTTTAAAGATTTTTCTCTAATCTTTGATTTATTTGTGAAATATTATACCTATTGAACAGGTATTTAAATGAAACCATCTGAGAAGTTGAATGTCTCATTGGTGGAAGTGCTAACAACTAGACCCCTGAAGTGTGACAAGGGGCCTCAACTAGAAAATGCTTTTTCATAAAGGGTCACAAGCTAAAATCATTGGAAACCGCTGGTTTAATCTTTGAGGGTCAAAAAGACTTTCTCTGACCTCAGTGCAACAATATGCAGTAGAAGGTGCAGCACCTACAGCAGCCAGCAGGGATCAGCAGAAGCTTTCAATATACTGTGTGCAGCCATGGAGGGGCTGAATGACTCCTGTATCCACACATCAAATATATTACTTTAATAACATGAAACAATAAAGTCTGTGAGCAATAGCAGGTGGTTTTATATTTTTACATTCATTTTGCCAAAACCACAAGGAGGAGAAACACTTACATGGGTTTAGTTGTGATAGAACAGATATAAAATTAAAAAAATGAGATTAGAGCCACAATGGATGTACGTTTTTTTTTTAATTCCATAGAAACTACAGCATTAGACAAGTGCTGAAGCCTTAAACCATGTTGCAGACACAAACACACACACACACACACACACACACACGCACGCACGCACGCACGCACGCACGCACGCACGCACGCACACACACACA
>JBBPCS010001439.1:0-41502 GCA_037974645.1 Hollardia meadi
CATCTCACGAGATTTTGACGCAAGACTTCTCCTCAGACGAGACTTGTGCTTCCGGCTAAACAAAGAGGATTTTACTCAAGACCTTTGGTAAGTATGAATCATTTACACATCCAAATATATAAACATAAGGCCCAGGTTTTAAAAATACCGGAATTCCCCTTTAAATGTAAAAAAACAAAAAATAAAAAAACACGAAAGCGTTCATCACACTGCTGCAGGCTATCCCAGAAACTTCACAGTCAGTGTCACTGACTATAACTTACAACTGACAAAGAGGAAAACATGGCTTATTTTGTTGTTTTGTTAACAATACTCTTGACTGAGCAATGTGAAGGGAATAGTTATTACAGCAACCAGTAACCAATTAGGAATTATTTCAAGTAAAATACCCTTGAACTGTTATTTTATTTTCCACAAGGCACACATTTTCTCCTGGAATGAACAGAGGTTTAAGCTTGAAGTTGCAGCGGCCACATTTTCAGTAGGATGCTTATTTGGCATACCCAAATGGAAAAGTTTATGACAGAAGAACTGCAAGGCAACATATTCTAGTTTCTAAAAATGTGCACATGAAACTACATCAGTTCCAACATGGCTCCAAAATGTTTTGTCCTTGTCTAAAATAGGTAAGAGGTGAATATCAAGAAATAAGACATGCGCACCATATCCATATCTTCAACATGTTGTCATCTACACCTGTATAAAATTCCAGACTTCTAGGCCTAAAATGTTTTCATTTGCCTGCACTTAAATGCCCAGTTTGTAGTCATTGTAAACAAATAAAAGGCATAACTAGTGTGGGATCATGGGAGTTTCACAGTGATGATATTTAATGTCTCTCTTCATGGAACCATCCTATCTGATGTGTGTACACAGCTGAACATTCGCCCGCATGTATCTGTCGGCTTGCCTGTTTCTTGGTCCACGTGATGTAAAAAGTGCATCACCCACATAACAGCAACATAAGACACTGTTTGAAAAAATAAAACTGTCAGAAAGGCTTTTTAAAAAGCCCACAGAGGAGCAACACTCCAAAAGCTTTCCTGATTGTCTGAGGGTAATTTATTTTCACGCAGACTCTGGCTCTTAAGTCGCGACACTGGAGTGTCGCTGTGCGCTATCTGTCCCCCGTTTGAATAAACAGCAGCCTTTTAATTACAAAGGCCGGAGTTTCAAGGCAATAAATTCCACAGCGAGAGCAGAGAGATATTGTATGTGTCCTAATGTCACATGACATATGTACACAGCAATATGCAAGCACCTGTGACACTACACGCACATACAATACTGAAGAAGAGATAATATTATTATATTCATAATATTATTATTCATAAAGGCAAGGGACTTGGAAGCTAATTTATTATATTTCCAGCACAGAAATTTATAACATAAGGACAGAATTTACAGTGTTTGACAGATTGCATCCTCAGTAAGACATGGCAGATGGATGAATCTGTTTTAAAATGCTTAACAACATTATAATAATAAAAGCGTTAAACAGCGATGACACCCACCCACTCTGTTGTGCCATACATCACTGAAAACAAATAACCGTCGTCAGCATCCATTCATTCACCTCTTTTACAGTGCTCCGTTCTTGGATGATGTCGTGTCAGAATTTTGCCTGCTGCGGACTATATGAGATGGGTGTGCACGAGGGCGTGTGTGTGTGTGTCTGTGTGTGTGTAGTGCAGGCATGAGTGTGTCTTACTTGGAGCTTGGTGTTGATTAAGTGTCTGGAGCCTGAGGGGGGATAATGAGAGCCTCTAATTAATGAGCCTGTGCATATCTCAGAGTCACAGGGTCCTATCTGCAGAGAACAACTCCACACTCACCCATACTCACAATGAACATACGCACACGCACATACACACACACACACACACACACACACACACACACACAGACACACACACACACACACCTCAGTGCACCATTGGGATCTTTCCCCACACTGCACAGCATTTTCTCCAGGGAAGACCAGCTGGGAGTGTGTCACTCTGGCCGCTGTCTCTGATGAGTGTCCTCTAATAGGGATGGATGGGGGTTAGGGAGCCCCGCTATGAGAAGGTCACATGCACTGACCACCCAACGTGCCCCGAGCAAAGGCTGATGTTACGGGTCCTGAAAACCATTCCAAATCTTATTTGTTTGCTGGGTCCTGTCCACAGGGGGCAGAAGGGTTCGTCTCCAGAATCACAGCAGAGTGGAGAGAAGGCAAAACATTCACTCACTCACTCACATCAGGATGAATCAGTCAGGTCAGTGTTCAGCTGGAGGCAACCGCTACTCACTGTTCAAAGAGTGCGACGGTTTGGTCTTGAATGAGAAAAGCTGTTTTGAGAGTGTACAGAAAACACTTATTTTTTTCCCAGATTTATTTCGTCAATGCCTTCAATTCAGCGTCTGCTGGTCAGCAGGTTGCACACACAGTGATCATGTCATGTCGATGTCATATCATGCTCAACAACATGGAGACCAACTAGAAGCACCAATTCACATGAAGTCAGGCTGCAGTGGGGGGCGCAGGTGGAACAGGAGCAAGACGTTCACCCAGCAACATAAAGAGCAGGGCTAGCAAATACAGATGGCAGGTTTTTGGTGGAAGTTGCTGCACCGGCAATTTCTACTTGTTGGAATAAGTGTTTCTCATTAAAATAAGTGTCTGAATGTGTATCAAAGGAGGCACGTGACGGTCAAGGCTGTCATGATACCAGAATTTTAAAGTTCGATACAATACTACTTAAAAAAAAACAATACTCAATACCTTTTCCCACAGTGCTGGTACAGAATAAGTACTGTACACATACATTAATATCTGTGCAGACTTGGGTTGAAAATCTGATTGGATTGAAAAAGTAAAACAGAATAGAAAATAGACAAATAACTGGAGCAATAACAAAGTATAAGTCTCTAAATGTAAAAAAAGAAAAAAAAAGAAAAAAAAAAGTGTCATCACCTGGTAACACTGCATAGTAAGCATGTTATTCAATTACCCATGTCATGTGCTTATTCTGCTTCATTATATCTGACAAGAATTTTTATGTTTTTAGTCCGTCTTTTTATGAGTAAGCATATTTTCAAAAATTACTCAACAGATTTTAGTTGCATTTGGTGGAAAGTTAGACCATGGGCCAGCAAATAGTGCCACCATTTGTAGAGGCACCAACACACACTCGCTTTTCATCATGCATACAAATGACATTCAGTTTTTACCAAATGTGCTGCATGTAATATGTTTGACAAAGCCCAACAATGTGTAAAGAAGATTCAAGATTATTTACAATTACACAGTAGAATTACACTGCATCTGGCTCACAAATGTAATTGAAAAATAATATAAAACTGATGCATGATAAAGAATAATAATACATTGTATAGCCTATATATACTGTGAACAAACATGTGTATATTACACACTGAATAATGTTGCAAATCTGAGTTAAATAGCTGGAATAAAAGCTTAAAAACAGAAGAGGAAATCTGAAATGAATTTTGGCTCCTACAACCTCAACCGAGTGCTAATCACAAGACAAAACTGCCAGGTCTCATGTGTGAATTGGAGCGAAGTTGTAATTTTTTGGGTTGAAGGTATAAAGATTGCTTACATCTACATAAAAGAAACATCTGTGCATACATCCATGCATACACAAGCAATTCTACTGAGTCCACTGGAGTGTAAATGATTTCATTGTGTCCTGATGCACCCAAAAGTTCATCTTTAGTCCAACAGAGGAAACATAAACACCCTTGTCTGCATTCTGTAAAGTGCGTGATAATGAAAATGCCATCGAAGGCTCTCTTTTGTTTTGAGACATTATAGTGTTAAATCAATGATTCTTCACACAGTGTGATAAAGACAAATGATTATGATCTTTTTATTCTCTTTAAGTCCCATTCCCTAATTTTCTCCCCCTTTTCTCACAATACCACTAATGAAGAAGGGCTTGTTTATTCGCTGGAGTCGCTCAGCAGTAGATTTGTGTGAAGACATTATGCAAAGAGAAGGACCTTTGCTTTAGAGATGTGTTTAATAATTCAGTGGTTTTGGACATGGATGAAACAGGCTCCGGCATATTGTTTAAATCAGGCCTGGTACTTAAATAGTGTACGCTGGGGTTTGACGTCTTTTGACAGGATCAATAATAACAGCGTTGCCACATAGTCCGACGCATGAG
This sequence comes from Hollardia meadi, assembly GCA_037974645.1. Classification (NCBI taxonomy): domain Eukaryota; kingdom Metazoa; phylum Chordata; class Actinopteri; order Tetraodontiformes; family Triacanthodidae; genus Hollardia; species Hollardia meadi. Next base: position 4,179 of record JBBPCS010001439.1, read on the forward strand.
ACAGAGATCCTGTGTGGTCCTCCTCGGTCTATATACTAAACATAGAGATGGAGCAGGACAATGAGCTCCAGTGTGTTTGTGTCTATCTGCTTCCACGAATACAAATACGCACACACGCACATAAGAACACACAAAACCATGCTGCGGCGAGACCCACCCATCTGTAGTCCCTCATTTAGAAAACCCCAAAACCAAACTCGAGCCTCTCTTTTTCAATTACCTTTCTTCCCAGCACCGTCACCACACCACATCCATCTAGATTCTCCCACAGTCTCTTTTTTTCCCCCTTTCTCTCTCGTATCAAATGTATCCATGTGTTACCATCACAAACACGCACCCACACTCAGTCACACACCACAATCTGGTAATCATAATAAGCACATTAAAGCATTAAAAGACTCAATTTATGACTCATGATCTCTTGAACAGACTACAATTAATAGCAAAAATATTTAACTACTTCTAAGAGCCTCTGTAGCTCCTCGTTTGGTTACTGTGGTTGTTTAAATGAAGATTTATAAAAGCTACTGTGGCTTTTTATTCAATAAAACAGGTTTAGCTTACTACTCAAGGCTCGTTGTGCCAATGACAGCTCGCACTTTCCTTACTAATCTAACCATGTGAGAAAAGAAAATTAGCTGCCAACTATTTTGATAATGGATTAATCGTTTCAGTCATTTCACAAGCAAAAATGTCAACCAAAAACATTTGCTGGTTCCAGCTTCTTAAATGTAACAATTTGCTCCTTTTCTTTGTTATTGTTGATGATAGTAAATGAAAAATTGTGGGGTATGTCACTTTGGGCTCTGGGAAAATGTGATGAGAATTGTTTTTTACTTTTTTTTTATAGATTAAAAAATCAATCGATTAAAAATAAAAATAATCACTGGTAGCATTGAGTACGGTAAATACTGTAGCCATGGAGCCAGCTGCTCCACCGGGTACCAGTAGTTTCTTGTCACTGCTGTGAAGGGATTAGGCCAGTCCACTCCTTAAATCAGTGTGACTTCAGATCAAAGGGGTTAAAGCAGGATTAGGATTAATCTGCCTTGGTAGAACAGGTGTTAATCCCTTAAATTAGCCATGTAGCACAGGCAGGCCTCTCTTTCATCTCAACGGCTGACTTATGGGCAGGAATACAGAGGGCTCAGTTACAGGAAAGTGGCGCTGCTGTTACTACACCGGAATTAGTTGTCCTCCCTCACCCTGACCCCTCTGAAAACAAGCCCTGCTCTAATGTATCAGCATGATGGTTTCATTTGCATGCAGCCGGTGTTTTGAGAGTGGCTGAGTCAAACAGTGGTGCTCTCTGCTCCCTTTTGAAAACCAGGGTTATGTAAAGCATACTTTATGATTTGCGATACTAACGGGCGGCTTGCAGGATATCCCCGGGCGAGATGCATCGAATACATCAGGCAGAAATCAAACAGGCCCGTTCTTCTGATTCATATTGTGTGGAAGCTCAGGAGCTGATGGAGCAGAAGAGGGGAGTCGTAGGGGGTTTGACTGCACTCCAAGAACAGCAACACCCCAGTCCTTTCTGATCAACCTCTTCTGCGCCTGTTGCCTCTCACCCCCACCGGCTTCCTCCCCCGCTGTCAAACCTTCTCATCACCGGTTTGACTTTTCTACTCCAATCATCTTCATCCCACTCCAGCTCAGCCTCCTGTCAAAACCAACACCTGTGACAAATCTACACTAAATCGGTAGTACAGATTCAAAACTGTCAGTTCACCTGTCTGAACGCTAAAGACAGCTAATTAGCATTTGTGACCAGGAGGGAGTTGCAGTAGTGGTGAAGCTACTTCCCACAGAGCTCATGTCTGCTGCCACAGTCAGTAGCCACCAGTATGGCCAGTGGGTTTCCCCCAGTCCGAATCTCCAGTCCCAGGCTAGACCCTGCCATCTGGCTGGCCTGGTAACAGCCGGCCAATCTCCCCTGCCGGCCCGCTGAAGGCAGGAAGACAACCCGAGGAAGGTCAGGCAGCACGAGGATGACCAGGAGAAGATATATATATATATAGAGAGAGAGAGAGAGAGAGAGAGAGGTGTATGTACTGAGGAGGGAAGAGGAGTGACAGATAAACTAATGGATGAGAGAGAAAGTAAGAGAGCGACTGTGAGAGACAGAAAGGACACTGCTTCCTTTGAGCTGCCACCCTCAGCGTGACTCAATGACTGATGAATCTTTCTGTCTTTCTCTCTCCGCGGTGAATGTGTGTGTGTGAGAGAGAAGAGGGTGTGTGCTGTGTGTGAGCACGTGTGCACGCATGAATACAATCCTGCTTTGCTCAAACACATCATGACAGCTCACAGCCGGAACGAAAGCTTCATTTACCCACAATTCAGCAGTAATTCGCAGATCCCCAGCAGGGCTTCCCGTGTAGATGACCATGTGGAAGGTCATTAGAAATGTGGTTAAAGAAGCACACAGGAGGGGTTTCTTTTTCAGGCTACACTATGAACGGTGAATTCATAACATTTACATTAATATGACACCGTAAAGAATATGAATGTGCTTAATTTTGGAAAGTCTTCTTTATAAGGTGGGCAAAAAATTGTGATCCACGCCACTTGCTGAGTTTGTTCCATCCCAGCATGATGTAATTCTCTTCGTTTCGAATTCCAGTTCTTTTGCTCAATCGTGTAACGTTGGTGAGCACAAAGCTCTCAGAAATAGATCCATTTGGTGCTGGTTGAGTTAAGATGTGTTTTTTTAAAGCCTCTTTCACACATTGTACTTGCCAATTTACTCAGGAATATTTCCATTGTGCGCCTTTTCACATATAATGTGGCAATGCAAGAATAGGTGGGGCAAGGGAAGCAACATGTATGGATTCGAACTGCCATAAAGCTCAACAGAAGAAGAAAATAGGGCAAGGCCTGAGCTGTGGTCGAAAAGTCACACTTTTCCTAACCACTTTTCCTTGACCTTGATGGAAAACATCATGAGGTCAAGGAAAGATGTGAAGGATTTGTGAATTCATAAGGACAAAGAAGAAACCGTGATGCTAAGAAAATCTGACTGCACTCACACCAGGCTACGCGACGGCAGATGTTACTGACATGGGTCAGGTCGGAACCTACAATATACTTGACCTCCATGTTGTTTCATACAGTCTACACACATATGGAAAACCCGGTGAAAAAATGACTTCATTAGGAGAGCTGAGGGGGCTACAGCAGTCCCTGAAATCAGGCGTAATAAAAATAAAAAATTAAAAAATAATTAAAAATTAGGGATTGTCCAGGGTATCCTATGCTAAAGGAGCACTGAGGCACCTTTCCTTAGCATTTAGAGAATTCAAAGAGCTCTCATCATGGCTGCAACTTACTTCAAAGTACTTTCACTCAGTTAGGAACCCTCCTAAGTAAAAAAGGACTATTCGACCGCAGCCCTTATGTACGTAAACGTAGCGGGAGACGTCTGTTATTATTTGCCAGGAACATGGCAGGGCAGAAGCTGCTTTAGTCCAGTGCCAAAGTTTCTGTAAGTAATTAAAATTCAACAAGTTTGCAGGACAAGTCATGTTTTTTTTTTGTGACTGCAAACAAGTCGAGGCTTCAAATGTGTCATGGGAGGAGTCTTGTGATTGGTTCTCTCGCTCCGTGTGGAAACGTCTTTCCCCAGACGAACTCAACCCTTTCTGTGCTTGTTCCTGCAACCTTTCATTCACGAAACAGCTGTACCGGCATTTTCCCTGAAATGTTACAAGGGAGAATTGGCAATACAGATTTCACTCAATATTGATACCTGCTCCAATTTACACAAGACCCCATTCAGTGAAAAGGGCCTTATTAAGTTAAGTACTGTGTACAAACAGTATTTTCTGGCTTTTTAAATTGCATTGAATAGTCTTCATATACAGTATTGTGTCTGGTATGATGTGCTCTACAAATAAAAGATGTCTTAACACATTGATACATGTTGATAATCGTAAAAGTGTCTGTAAAAGTGTCCTTTTTTGTAAATGAATGCATAAAAATGTTTAATTTTTACACTTTGATCAGGTCTAATAGATTTAATACTACTTAACAGAGGTCTGTGAGGTAAAGAAATATCAATTAATTTTCACAAAATTCTGTGGCCAATTGATACAGTCTCTGGGATTTTTATTATTAGAAGAACATGGTTTTCAGTCATTGTTATTAAATTGACACAGATAAGAACTTCCAAATCTCAAGAGAATATGTTCAGAGTCAAAAAATCAAAAAGAAAAAGGTGCTTGCCCTTCCTGTGTCTTCTTTATTGACATGTTGACGCTCAGAGGTCTGACAGCTGAGGAGGAATACTTACCTTATACACTCACCTGATATTGCTTGAGTAAATGCAAATTTAAGCTATAGTACAGCTCAGAGGTGCAAACATCAGCAATTTTCAGAGTAGGTTAGTCTCTCTCTCTGACCCTCATTCTTTCTCCACTCTCAGTCTCTCCATCTCTGTCTCACCGTCTCCTTCCCCCTCCCTGTGCCAGCCAGGACTTCTCTGTCCTTCATCCTCATTCTATTTCATGCCTCGTCCTTCTCTTGCTCGGTCCTCATCCATCACCACCCGCACCCTGCGCTGCAGCCCCCCACCCCCGCCCCTTCCAGCATCCAGCCCGGCCCGATACAGATACAGCCTTCACTGGGCTGCCCTGCTGACACACTCCTCTGTGACTCATCACTTCATCAGACTCCATTTGGCATTCATCACATCACAACATCTCTATCACCATCCAACTGAGACACATCAGAAAAACACTGACTCCAATCAGCCACATTATATTTCATAACTGTGTCATGCCCCTTTGTCAGAGCGCTTAATAAAAATGTGTGGCTCCTCAGAACTAAAGGCTACACAATATTAAGATGCATGCAGTGGTACTTAATAGCTTATTTGCTCTATTTATTGTGAGGTGAAGAGAATCACTTCACTGGATGTTCAGTTGAATCATGATCAATTGCGGTGACCACAAACATCAGAATAAAAACTGCTCTGAAACAACACAAGAGGTTGCGTTAAGAGCTCAGTATGTTTGAAAGAAACCAGGTCATAAGACGTTTTGTCCAGCCATGTTTCAAGACAAAAATGTTTACACCTATTCTGAATGGTCACACTTGTGTGGCACCTTGATCTCTTTTTAAAAACTCTGCGGCTTGTGCGTTTCTTCTTCTGTGGCCTCAATGCAACGAACCATACAAATAAGGATTAGGCCATGCACTTTCAGTCTTTTCTCAGAGGCATGAGAATGTTTTAGACCCTGTTAGATGATCCAATGGTTTGTTTGAGGCATACTGAGGCCCTTAAAGTCGACCTGTTGCTACTGGTTCTTGTGAAATAATAAAAGACATTCCAGGAGGTCTGTTTTCACAAATGCATCAATGAGTTCAAAGACACAGCACAGTGTAAAATGTATAATTACGCCACCAATTCAGTGCACAGTGGGATGAGATTGCATTGCACCGGTTGAGCCAGCTTCAATTGTGTTTTTTTGCTAATGTACTTTTATTTTATCACTGAAATGAATAAGGAGGCAACATTTTTCGACACAGAACTATTGTCACTCGAAACACGTTCTTACTCTGCCAATAGACTGTTGACTTTAAATAACTGTGTCATAGCTGAGCTCTTTTAAACTTTAATCATAAAATGTATTTTGAGTTCACAGGTGCAAGAAAACATGACAAGGAGACCAGGTTTCAGGGTAACCAAAAGCCCAGCGGATCCCATCTACTGCCCTTCCCCGTAAACAGACCTCGCCTCAGGACCGTTTGATGTGGCTGGAGAAAAAGGGGGCAAGGGATGATGTAATGCTGGTGAAAGCCGGAGCTTGAGAGTTGCAGAGTTTCCACGTCGCGTCCCAACTGCAGCCTTCCACACCCCAGCACCTCTCAAAGGGGCTGGGCATCCCTCAAAACTCCCCCCTGAGGAGCACAACAGATGTGTGGATGCTCCATGTGCATCAATCACCCATTGTCTTTCATCACACTCACTACGCACAGTGTGTGGTCCAATGCGGAGAAAAGCAAAATGACGTAATGAATGAGAGCAAACAACTACAACCTCATACTTTGTAAACTACATGTGTGCTATATATGGCAATGGCAATTTTATTTATATAGCACATTTCATTACAAGTGAACTCAATGTGCTTTTCATTGGAAGACAGCATGTAAAACCATGGGCAGAATAATGAGAACATGTAGCATCAACAACATAAATATAAGAATGTAAACATGAGTAAAAGAAGAAAAATCAAAACAATTAACCCAAACCTAAACCACACACACACAGACAGAGATACAGTGATCAACCATAAGCCTGAGATAATTGGTAAGTTTTGATTTACTATATAAAGCTAGAACACATTGACAAAAACACAAAATTATCAAGAGAGCTCTCGAAGGACGATTTGTGGGAGTTTCATGAGTGTTTATTCTCCTGATGGTAGAGCACATAAATAATGAGTACTAGAATTACGCCCTCACGGTTGTTTGCCTCTGTGCACCAGTCAAGCTGCAATTTATATCAATGTCTGTCTAGACTCATATAATATATGTAGTGACTGATATAAAGCGCTTTTTTAACATGGTGCCACGACAATCAGCTTGTGGTGGACTACAATGCTTCAAATATGGGTGTTGCTGCAAAGAAGCTACACAACAGCCAAAACATGGATGCTCCACACACATGTTCAACCCGGCAGCACAGAAGATCTATACAATCAGCACAGTTTCAAGGTGGGCACCCAAGATTAGTGTCACCAATTCAGTATCTGACCAAATGTGAAATATGGTCACAATCTCCCCTTCTGTTCCTGAGTTATGGTGTTGAATAATGGCCAGAAAAGTGTTTCTGCAGAACATTATGATGTCACAGTGAAGTTGATCTTTGACCTTTTGGATCTCATGTCATCATTTTATCCTGTTAGACATTTGTGTGAATTTTTGTCATAATTAGTGTATGAATTCTTGAGTTATTACAAAAAAAATGTGTTAGTTTTTAAGTTTTAAGATGTTCCCTCAAAGCGTTCCTGAGATATCACGTTCATGAGAATGGGACGGACAGACAACAGGACAACCTGAAAACATAATGCCTCTGGCAACGACTCCACACTGCTGTCACCACAGCGGAGGCATAAAAACAAGGTACAAGTCCAGATCTGATAATCCATGTGGAGCCATACTTTAGCGTCAGGATTTGAGCATCTTTGATCAATTTGACTGCCTGGCTAAAATCACCAGCTGTACAATAATGTGTAAATTATAGTCTGAGCTTCACAACCCACACTGACTGGAAAAAAACACACACAAAAAAAAACATAAGTAGACTGCATCAAGAGTGGATTATGTGCTCATTATTATTGACACAAAATGTATTAACACTTCGGGATGAAATCAAAGCTATGATGAACTGGCATCACAGCTCCAATTGAGAGGTGCAATGTTCATTTGCACCTTTTTTAGGAAGAGTGCTCCACAACAGGCTGAGCAGAAGTGGTGCTTGAGGCGCGATTATTACGGTAAATGGCAGCTCAACAAGAAGTGGATTTAGGGATAAAAGTGGATTTTCTCATCAACTGTATTCACCGTTCAGGCATTTATGTCCGGTTGGCTTTATCAGAAACCCTCTGAACCGGAGAAGAATGTGAGTTGCACAAAGACAGAGAGGGGGGGGGGGCGATGCTGACAGTTACATGGTGGTATGTGAGAAAGAAATCTTGCATTACACCTCTCAAATCTGACAAGCGAACCCAGGCTGTAAAAGCTTTCAGTGTGAAATGTTTAGTCTTCATCAGTCTGTACCGATTATTACTGAGGCATAAAGGGCTGCTTCTGAGCATGAATGTTGTGACTGCTTGGATGACTCTTCAGGAACAGTCTGGTCATCCTGGACATGATTGTACTGACGTGGAGGGCTGAAGGCGAGGAAGAAAGCTGTGAGATTATACACAAGAAAATACTCTCTGGATCTCGGGGCGAATGGTTAATGTAGTCCCGTCTTTTGCACATTCGGTGAACATTCTGCCGGGTTGCATTTGTGTCTCTGTGGGTGCGTTAGGTGAATGCCCATTGGCACATTATGCATCATTTATGTTGAACAAAAAATGTAAAGGAGGAGAGCAGTGATGTGTTTTGCATGCCATTACCACCTCAAGTTTGGTTTCAAAACACCAAAGGTAGAGTTGCATCGGAGGCTTCTTGCTATGCAGATCCACACAGTTCTCCAAAGAGGATAACTGGCTTTGCAGCACTATCAGCCCATCCAGATGGTATACAGGGCAGCTTTGACAGTCCAGAACAAGCTCTCCAGCTGCTCTGCCACCCCCAAATCTCCCTGACCTAAATCTGCTTCTCCCAAGCAGAGAAGAGAGCTGAAGAGTGGACACCTTCAAATTTCACATTTTACACAGAGTAATTAATTCTCTCTCTGGACGAGCTTGAATCCAGAGCTGCATGGAACAATCAGAAATGGTCCTGATGCTGCTGTGCTGTGTTACAATGTGACACTGACTCTATACTATACTATACTATACTCTTACTATAAATGTAATACATATGAAGCTTCTTTGCATACATGCCAGTAGCATGGCAGAATGGGACCAGCTGAATAATGTCTTTGTTGTTTTTTTTACTTAGATGAATTTGAAATTTTCCTACTTCACTTTCACATGTTTTCCTACATCAACACTGTCCTACTTGCAGTCTGGACTCCACAATGTTTGACAAAGTGAGCAGCAGTTTAAACACACATAATGCTTTCGATTGCAGTATTTAAAAAAAAAATAGAGATGTGACCTATAATGAATCAAAAGTTCAAAACTCTTATGGATGCTCTTGACTAGTTAATATAACTATAATACATTATGACTACCTCTACTCACCTATACACATCTCAAAAATCAACTGTAGTAAGGACTCACAGTATGCTATAATATGCAGTATCATAATAACCACTTATGTTGCAGCATGGATTCCTTGAAATGCATGAAAATGCATTACACTCTACTGACCACCAACAATGAAATATTATGATGATGCATGCATCATTATAGACGCATCCATAAGTACGTGACGCAATTTCACACATACAATAACTTATGACACTGCACGGACTATTATATTGTTAAAGTGTGTGTAGGTGAGTTTAGATCATAATATATAATAAGCCCCCATCAGTCAACCTAGGTTATAACTAGTCAAGAGCATCCACAAGACACTTGAAATTATAATTCATTATATGTTATATCTATAATGTTTTATGACTGTTGATATAGTGCATCAGAAAGCATTATGTGTGTTTATGAGTGTAGTCATAAAGCATTATGAATGCATTATCGTACACTATAAACGCCTCCATAACACACTATAGATGTGGTCTTCATAGAAAGCCTTACCAAAAGGTTTGATGATACTAAACTCAGCTTCAGGGTTCTGGAGCACTTCATAAATGTATTCTTCATCATCTTCTTCAAACATCTGGTAGACTAAATGTGCTATGCCAAAAAGAGGGGAAGAGGAAAAATATTATATAGGATAATAAATTGAGAGAACAACTAAGGGATGCATTTTCAGTTCCAATACGATTCTGAAAACTTTATTTGGTTATCTGATCCAATACCAGTGTTTAATAAATAAGCAGTATGCCTCCGTCAGGGTTTCAGTTTTATGGTGTTATTTTCCTGTATGGTTTGGACTTTGTACTTTGTATTTCTTAGTTACTTCTGATGTTTGAGTTCTAGTATATTTCCTGTCTTTGTTCCTTTCCCTCCTTTTGTGATTGTCTGCTCCGCCGTGATTGTTTTCACCTGTGTCTGGTTAGTCTTCCTTGTGTATTTAAGTTGGTGTTCTTCCCTCTGTCGTGGCCAGTTCGTCGTTGCAAGTTATGTTGTGTGCCATCAGTTATAAATAAATACACATTTCTGAACCTGCCTTGCCTGCGACGTCTGCAATTGGGTCCAAAACCCCTCTCCCCAGTGTTTCCGGCACGAGCCGTGACAGCCTCACTGTGTGGAAGAGCCTGGGATCAATCTTTTATGTGGAAGGCAACATCAGGCTTGACTTATACACTGCTTTCATAACTTTGTAAAACAAATGTAAAAAAAATAATAAATACATAGATATAAGTTTACTGAGTTGTTATTTATTATTAAAATCACACATAATTGTACACCAGCAACTTGGTAAAATACATTTTGAAAATTGAAAGGAATTACAATTCAAGCGTAAACATTTTTAAAGGTGCACATTGTAAGATATGGCCACAATTTTAGATTAAACTGTTCAAAAAATAAACTAATATTATCAACAGAGTGTGAAGAAACGACAGTGTTGACGTTATGTCAAAGATGTCTATGTGTTGCGTTGCAGAGATATCCACTGAAGTTAGCATGCTAACCAGCTAGCCCCAGTCCGTACTGTCTCACGATACTTTGTACCTCTAGAGGCGATAGTCTGACGCACCCCTGTACTTGCGTAGCTTCAGCTGGGAGATGTATACAAGCGGTGAGTTTGCTACGTTTCAGCAGCTGTCTTAGTGTTTAGTCTAAAAAGCAAACAAAACAAACTCACAAAATGTCAAGAAAGGACCTTTTTTCCTTACTAAACAGAAAAATACAACCGTACACCTTCTGAATTCAAGTTTCTCTCTTTAAGCAAACTAAGACAAGCTTATTTGCCTTGTTAAATCATCATAAAACACATTCATTTCAAATGAGACATAAATTAAATAAAACTCACTTTCCGCAATCACCTCTGGTTTTCCCAAAGTAAATCCTCAATTTACAGAGTAAGATATGAAAATATTCCATCTCTACATGCTGTTTTCAAGCGCTGCTAAAAGCCCGACGCTATCTCGCAGTTCTGCCGTTTCTCCTATCTCTGGTCCCTGCCTTCTGTGTCCTGTCGTCCCCAGAGTCCTAATGTTAACTTAGACCTCGTCATAGCTGCTGTAAATCGCCTTTGTACCGTATGCTCTGTCACCGTTGTCAGAGGCTGTGTCTGTTCCCAGTTTGGTTTCCAGCCGTATTCAGGCTGCAGAGTCCGGTTGAGCTGAGCCCCACTGCCCGCGGTGACTCCCCCTGTGATATGGTCACGACCTAGGCAGACTTCAATGATGCAGTAGGGCCACTAGTTCCACTGCTAAATGAGCTAACAGTCGCTAAAGCTACAGCCAAAGATTGCACAACCGAAGAGTGACTTACAGCAGACAGTATAGTGAGAGAGCACAAATTATTGAACTGAGAGCATGAATTATCAAATCATGTAGGCATAGTTTTTGTTTTCTCCATGACAGGTCCAATACTACCTAACAATCAACTCCATGTGATTAAATTTCTCCATGCAATTTAACAACTCAGCGTCTTATCATCAGAGACTGTTATTTTTTCATTTATTTATTTTTTTTACAGATAAATTAAGTTGTTTCCTTGACTTTGTAAAGACGCAAAAAAGATTTTAAAAAAACATAAAGTTTGAGGTCTATTATGGGTGAAATTCTCTGCAAAATTGAATTCTTTACACAGACCTGTCTCCTGGACTAACTCTCCGAAATATGTGCTCAAGGGGATCATTTTTTATTTGATTTGTGATTAATGTAAATGCAAATTATAATGTGCCAAGGTTTCAAAATACTACAAATGAACCAGTTGGGGAGAACAGAGAGTGAATGTGTCAAGATATATTAGAAGCCTCCATCTTACCAGCAGTGCCATCTGACAAACACATGCCTGGCTTGGAGCCCAGAGGAGAAGGAAAGACAACAGATGCCTTCCAAACCACACCATCCCTCCTCAGTGAGCCTGACTAGGAGGATACATTAAAAAACAAGTGCACCCAGAGAGAACAAACCGGAAGAATGCTTAAAACCACGGTTTAACCAAAACTTGACATATGCAGGCCCAAACACTTAATGTACACACGGCATCTCTGTGCTTGGGTCTCATCACAAACACGCCTGTTTCCTCGCCGACAGAGCCAAAAGACGGTTTGTGAGAGCATTATTAGGAGGGACTACAAGGGAACATCAAAGCTGCATTTCAGCACAGTTTGGTAGGTGGGGATTGTGTAAATTAAACCTTATGTTGTTGTTAGGGCATTATACAAAGATCAAAAGGTAAAAACTTGGGGTTATACTTCTCACAGCATTATTTAGTTTAGTCTATTATTTGACTGGGCAGACGAGAGGCCAATCAAATAGAGATGCCTGAGATTGGAAAATGTTCCACTGAGAGAGGTTCTTTATGTGTGGTCTAATGTTTCCATTGAAAATTTTCTGGTCTTGCAACAGTATAATGGGATGCCAGCTTCAGCACCTCCACCAGAAAATAAAGGCCGTTTTCAGGTAGAAAACACAAACGTCATCTCGGCTGCTGAAAATCATTTTAACACCCCTCCAAACACACATTCAAATTTGAAATAGCGAGGAAAAGAGCGGCTTTCTTTAGCCGGCCCCAATCATGTGCAAATTAAGAGAAGTGCTGATTCTGAGAAGTGCAATTACCACCCCAATAGCCGGTTCAATAGCCACAATCGCACAATCCAGGCTGTCACTTCTCAACAGAGGCTGCCTATGCAGGTCCACATCTGCAAGGAAGGAGGGCAACTTTTTAAAAGCCCCGTGGGCTGACATAAGGCTGTTAATACACAGTGGGGGATACAAACCACCATTGGAGAAACTCTATTGATGCGTTTGACAGTGGCATCTGGGCTAATATTGATCAGATATTGATTGCAGCCCCCTTCCCTCACAGCCATACAAAGCACTTGCTATAATTGCACACACAGAGAGGAGAACAATACAATGCATACTGGCAACTCAAAAGGACAGGTCCTTAACAAACACACAGACCTCCTTTCAAATATAAACACTGATTATCAGGCCACAGCACAAATACTGTGAGTATAGTGTGGAAAGAGGAAAGTTCTACAGCAGTGACAGCAGCAGCAGTTCTCTTATCACTGGATCACCAGCATCAATGGTTCAACTATCCCATCAAAAAAACCTTCTCAAGACAGATGGAGGTACAGTAGGCACACTGTACTGCAAATAACGTGCTTTCTCAGTGGATGGTTCAAAGCGCGCGCGCGCGCACACACACACACACACACACGCACACACACACACACACACACACACAGTGCCTCCTGCTGGGTAGCAGCTGAAACCCCTCCCCGGTGTGCCAGCCTCACAGAACAGAGAGGAAGACGGAGCTACCCTGGGACAAGCACGTCTTTCACGTTTCCATTCATGTATCTATTCTGCAAGTTAATACTATGAACTAAGAAGGAAATATAATGTAGCTGCAGCCGGCAGTGGCACCACATATCTCTCACTCTGTCTCGCTCAATCTTGTCCTCGTCCTCTCCATCAGGACCTGAAGCTTTCACACTTTGCTGTCGGAGCACTCGCTGCTCACCTCTCAGGCACGAGCCTTTTTCCAACGGGAGACCGAAGCTCAGCAAATGGCGCGTGAAATAAAATAGTGACACACGGCCCAATGAAACCTAATAAGACATCACATTAGAGAGATGAGAAACTACATCATTACCATGGCAACTGTGAGGTGCATAGCCAGAGGGCTGGCTGGGTGACAAGAGAAGAAAAGGGCGGAGAAGAAAAGGATGGAGAAAGGAGAACAGGAAACAGGAGATTTGTAAAAAAATATGTATGAATGAAGAAGCGAATAGGATTGAGAGCGAGGATATTGACAGTCTACTCCCCACTGAGTGATGGGTGTGTAAAATACAGAATTAGCAGCCAGTCTCTTCTGTCCACGCTGTCACATGATAACGCTCCAGTTCACTATTTCTCCTTGACACTGTCAATGCTAACTGCTAATTAGTGCAGAGCATAATTCGCCTATAAACCACTGCCATTCTCGAGCAAGCTCCTGATGAGTGGCAGGATTAATTGGCGTGCTAAGCTCAGATGACCCCCTGTCAATGGAGCTCTCACTGGACCAAAAGCTCGGACTCTATATGTGAGCAAACGTCAGAGAGAAAAGGGATGGGTCCTTTACATCTTATCTGTGTTATAGTAATTGGACCGTGTTCATAAGGCAATGAAACATTAAAAACCCCATCTGTGCTCCAACATTTGCTTCATTCATTATCTTATTCAAATACGTCAGGAATGGTCTTTAAAAGAGAGCGCCGAGCAAGATTCTGGTGTAGAATTTTGTGCATGCTGCCCGTGAAGAAACGCCGACTGAGCTGTATGAAATCCCAGCCTTTCAGTGGCAGCTGCGAGCAGACTGGGGGAGCGAGGGGGCTGCAGTGTGGACGGCGTAATTTTGAGCATCTGGAGCAGCAGGCAGCGCCACAACGCCTACGACCCACCAGATCAGAGTGACACTGCCAGCGGAGAAACGGCCACCACCCTGTTTATTTCTGCAACCAGCTGGTAAAGGAACAGGAGGCTGGATAAGGTAGCCAAGTCATTCACAAGCTGAACAATAAGTGGAAGAGGGGAGGAAGGTGAGATGAACAAGTGAAAGAGAGTGAAAGAGGCTGAGTGTGGACCCAGTTGCAAACACACTGAGGTCCTTCCATCCAGTTACAGGAAGCCAAAAACAATGGGCAAGCTGGTGGTAGAGGAGGAAATGAAAGAGTGTATGCAGAGTACAGTATACTGAAACTGGGCAGACTAGTAGAGAAGTAGAAGTTTGAATAATTTATCATCGTAATACAGTCTAATGGGACTAATCAAAACGCGGTAGCGCTCCATAGTCTGTGGGGCAAAGAGGCCATACGTTACATCACTGACCAATAAAAGTCACAAGATGAACAATAAAAAAAATGCAAAGCACAGTTATTTAACTCATTGATATTTTAAATAATTAAATAGACTTTCTGGCGCTACATGTCTTTAGGGCGGCAGCACAGCGGGGCAGCAGCACATAACACGTCAGCCTCCATGAAAGAGATGCAAAGCGCCAGCATTTAACATTTAACATGACAGACGGACGGATATGGAGGGGCTGGCGGGGTGGGGTAATGTGCATTGCATTACCCCACGTCATCAGTCTCTCAGGCTAAAACAAATATGAGGCACATGCAAATGAAGCGAGACGCTGAAAGGACCTGAGGTAGGCAGCACGCCGTTCGCTGCAAAAAAGTTTAATATGTATGTGGGGGGAAAAAATGTTTACTGTGCAGATAATGAATTTCAGGTCACAATGCATTACTGTGAAATGCATTAGTGGCAGAGTAACAAAATTCAATTACAAATATGAATGACACAAATGTAGAGAGTGAGAAAATGCTGTTCTATTATTTTCATTAGAATTTTATGAGACAAGTCTGACCTCAGTGTACACAAATAATTCTACCTAAATCTAACTGATACCAGGGAAGCCTCAACAACAATGAAATATTATTGAGTTAGAATAAATATTTAATTTGTTTTAACAGAAATTCTGTTCCAAATGTGTAAATGATGCATGTGCACATGAGCAGGATGCTACCGAATTCTGTTAATTCCATAATGTAAAATTCCCTTGTTTGAGTACCACAGTTGAAAGAATAACTCAACAACCATGTACGCAGTGATTCCGATGTGTTCACCTTAACGCTGAGAAAAAAAATCCAAATGATCTTTTCCCCACATATGCTGGAGAGTGTAAACTTATTGCTGAAACAATTCTTTCGTTGCATCAGCAAGTGAGCAAAATTGTCCGCGGTGCTATCAGCCGGAAGGAAATGTACAGTTCTTTCAGTGACTCTAAATTATAATCCATGTTTGCATCAGCTTTTTGATCATCTTTCTCAGCATGTTGCCATCTCATTGTGCATGATTCTGCTTCCAGCATAAGAGGGCAGAAGCTAAGGACAAGTAACAAGATGCTATTGTTAAAAATCCAACAACATCCTGTCAAAACAATATCCATTTTAAGCATCTTTGAAGTGAGTGTGACTGGTGTTTAGGAGTGTTTTAGATGCAGTTTTTAACCTCAGCTCTTACAAAAATGAGAATCATCACTGTGCTGAAAATCACCATCCATTTAAAGGTGCAACGTGCAAGATATGGCCTGAATTCGAAGGTGGCTTTGAAATCATATTAGGCAGCATATCACCAGAGTAACCTGCAACTGCTGCACACTATACTATCTTTGGCTGTAGCTATACCTGCCTTCAGCTAGTTAGGTCAGTTAACCGTGGAGTAAGTGGCCCTGTTAGCTGGCTGGAGTCTGCCTGGACCACAACCTCGGATCTCGGGGGGCATCTCAACAGCCTCCCATGAGCACAGATGGACACCAGGCTGGGACGGGATACGGCCTCCAAGACCGGCAGAGGCCAGTTTGACAACATGGGATACAGCGGCTCCGACGAGGACTTTGACTCCATGGACAAGAATACATGGCTGGCGGGGATAGGAGAGAATTGAAGCGGCACAGTGAGAGATGTCGGCTTCAGCAGTGGACGAAATCGGCCATGGCAATTAAACTCATCTTATTTCGGTTTAAGAGAAAAATTTGAATTCAGAAGGTGTAAAGATATATTTTTTCTCTTTAGCAAGGAAAATAGCTGTAAGAATATTTCTTTGGTTTACTTATTAGACTAAAAAAGATATGAGTGTTTGTAAAACCAAGCAAACTTGCTACTCGCACTCGTCTCCCAGCTGAAACTACAGGGGGCTATCACATCGTCTCTAGAGGTACAAAGTGGTGTTATGAGACAGCACGGGCCAGAGCTAGCTGGTTAGCATGCTAACTTCAGTGGACATTTCTGCAACACAATACATTAAAGTCTTTGACATAAAGTTAACACTGTTGCTTCTTCACACAAATTTTTTTATTATCAATTATTTTTTGGAATGTTTTAAGATAAAATTCTGTCCATATCTTACAAATTGCACCTTTAAGACAAGCAGGTTTGATTCACCAGTTTTAAACCAGCAGTTTTGCATGTTGTACATGTAATGTTTGACAGCTTTTGAAAAAATCCTACAATTAGATTGAGATTATGATTGATGTGAACTTTTTTTCCTGTTCCCTTGGTTTTTGATACAACTCTTTAATCAGTATCTTTGATTTTTAAACAATCCATGCTCCATGTAAAAGGTTTATTTGTGTGTGCTGGAGCTGTCTTCATTTAAATTTTTTTCTTTATTATTATTACTTTTTATTTAGAGTCCAACTCTTGTTTCAATTAAGATGATGAATTTTAACTGAATCACTACAAAGTGAACGTGCAACACAGCACATTCTCATATAGTCAATAGCTGTGTTGCACGATGCACTGCAAGTGGTGACTTCGGCTCTGTGACAGCTATCCATTACAATGACACAGCGTTTGGATGTTTTTCTTTCAGTCAGTTATGTGTCATGTGTCATGACCCCTCAATGCATTTTAATCTTTCATAAAATAAAAGAATGTGCGACACAATTTCTGCTACAAAAACATTTACGAGGTAAAAACCTGAAATATCCAGCAAGTTAGTTATTCAGGATTTTAAGTCGTCTCAAACCAGTCAGGTCCAAGTCAAGTCTTAACTAGACTTAGACCTGACTTGGGTGTGACTTAAGTCTGGCTTAAAAGAGTTTTTTAAATAAAGTTTTTCCTTTACATGCAGTGTTACTGAATGACATCAAAATATGGATCCTTGAGGTCTTTTGCCTGCCCAATTTGCTGACACATTGATGCATTTCTTGGTCTGTTACGTCCACGTGTAGATCAGTGAAATCATGTGAATCCAATGTCAGGAATGTGCACCGTGTCACCTGTGTGCTTGTGTGAATGCACAAAAAAACCCATGAATCCATACGTGTGCGCGCGTGCATGCACTACTAACAGGCCTACAAGCAATAGACTGCAGAGTACTGTAAGATCAGATGCAATCCACAATGGGGATCTATATCTGCATCGGAAAAGCAAGAACCAAGTACAAATACTGCCGATGAGCTCTCTAAGTTCATAGACACACACAAACAAACAGAGCAAGGAAGCAGCCCCGCAACCAAGTAAGGGAATCAAGATGATTTTCCTGAAAAAAAAGGTCTTGCACTCCTGCATCTATAATTCATAGGCTTGGTTATTTACTTTTGCTAGAGAGCTAACACCAGTTCATCGTTCCTGCAGAAATGGCTAAGGCTGTATGTAAAAGAAAGAGAGAGAAGGATGAAAAAGCATGGGCACAGTGCAAGCTGAGTAAGAATAAGACTGTGACCATTTCCGAGACAAAATACTGTATTTAATCACAGTAGAGGATCACTGAAGCCCTGATTCTTCTAAGCAGACTCAAGCCGCTCGCCTGCTTCCACCCTGGGGCCAAGCCACGCTTTGTAATGGCATGCTATTTTCTGATATATGTACTATGAAATTATGAGGTCCATACTCCAAAATACGATGCATGATGCTGCTGCTCAGAAGATGTATTATGAGTCTTGCTCCACAGTGAAGTGTAGGGTAAGAAGAGAGATGTGACATGGACAGAAGCCACAGAAGTATATTGAAAAGGCAGGTGGGGGAGCAGGCAGTGTGGAGGTGAGTCATTCGTCCAGCAGGCTGAGATGGAGTAGGAAAAGCTTTTTTTAAACACTTGACTGGAGCCGAGTGTGGTGTGCCATGTTTAAGGGTCAGCGCAACCAGACCCCCTCTTTGTACTGGTGTCATCACTCTCCATTTCACACTGCCTGTCATTCTAGCATGCTGCGACTCAGTGTTTGAACAACATGGAGGCTCGTGATCTGACTGGTTGAACACGATGTTCTTGTGCATGACAGAATATAGAGAAAGTCAGAGAGTAAGGAGCCCATGCACCTGGGTTTATGTGTACTTTATATTCTGGAGTCAGTGGGCTCTATCTCCATGCTGGCGTAAGGCAGGTTGATTCCTGCCAGTTGTGTCGAGAACAAGGCATTTAAAATATTGGCCTGCACCTTTGGATGACATGGCACAGCAAGAGATGCTTTAGTTTTGGCTGACAATTTGGCATACAATTTTTACAACACTTCCGTTGGGTCTGCACAATTAATCACAAAATAATTGAAATCGCAATATGGCTAAGTGCAATATCCAAATTGCAAGAAGCTGCAATTATTTGATAAAGGTAAAATATGTGACAAAACAGCATAATAATAAAGCACTGTAGTGCTGCAGAGATGCTCTGGGCCAAAAATCTTGTTCTCCACATTGTTGTTGTTGTCCAAAAACATGTTTGTTTGGTACAAACCCGAGCAAATGTCACATCACCATGATTTTAGTAGTTTTAATGAAAATGAATATTGCGCGGCAAAAATTACAATTTCCACTAATCGTGAATCATATCGCAATCGTAATATCTGTCAAAATAATTTCAATTTGCTTTTTTGACCATATTGTGCAGCCCTAACTTCCATTCACATAGACCATCACATTAAAAACACGGTAACATCTATTCAAATAGATTTTTCAAATGGATTGATATAATTCCCGAAGAAAACAAACAATGACTTAATCTAAATAACCTGCTTCTGGTATCGCATTGCATCACATCGCATCGTATCGAGCTATCCAGAGCAGGAAACAGCCAGGACTGACTGGTAATACTTTAACTCCTTTTCGTATGGGCAGCACAACTCCTCCACTCTCATTGCCTGTGTTACAACAGCAACCCTACACAGACACTACATAAATCACTGTCAGTTAAAGACAGTCTTCCAAGTCCGCCTACCTAATAAATACATTAGAAAATAGAAAACTAATAAGATTTGACTTTGCTTAGAGGAGATATGTTCAATGATTACACCCATTAATGGCTACCAAAATCACGTAACAATACTGTATTAATAGACAATCATGGAGTGAATGACTGTGAAGAAACAGCAGACAGGTTGTATTCACAGTAATGCATTGTACGTGCCTATGATCTAATGTGCCTTAACTACCATTCCTCCACTGTGAGGAACTTCATTATGACTGGAAACAATTAGTGGGAGCAACGTATGTAATGGGCTCTCAGCTTCCAACAGCACAGTCAATAGCCTGGAAATGGAAACTTTGCTCTAATCACTAATGAGAAAATTGTGGAGGGGCAAGAGGGAGGGAGAGAGTCACTGGGGAGTGGGGATAAGACGAAAAAGCAGCCAGACACCAGGACAACGAGCTGTATGATAAAGGTAGTGTAATGTTAGATTACGAAATAAGAACTAAATCTCACTTTCATCATCATAACATAGATTCAAATCATAATCTGATTCACTGCTTATCAAAAAGGTAATCATCTGACTTATTACTCTTCATCTGATCATGATCTCCCCATGAATAACTGATGCATTTACTGCCTGCTTCTTAATTGACCCAAGGCTGGGGAAGGGTGTGACAGAAATCATACTGGCAATCAGCGCGATAATGGATTAAGCCTATATCCATGACTGGGACCAGCAGAGAAAATGAGCAGACAAAAACACAAGAGGGAGCGCTTCATGAAGTCCACTTGGCACCTGCAGTAGAGGCTACAAAAGCTGCAGTTAATGTGTGCACTTTGCAGGAATTCCTCTGTGTTTCTGTTTTAATGATAGCCTAAACCAGATTTCCCTCCCACCCATCTCAGCAGAAATCAATGTTAAGGAAACACTCAAGTTTCCACCAAGCAATAGCAATTCCTGCCCAGATGGCTCCATAGCAAAGAGGTGTTTTATGGTGGTAATGCCATTGCACCACAGGTTATGATTGGATATTTAATAAGCAGGACTGGGAAATATCCCTGTGCTCTTTTGAGCGCCGTATACCTTTCTCTTCCTCTCTCAACCACAGGGGTTTATAAAACCAGAAGCCTCAATGCACCAGTAAATTAAACTCTCTGCTTGTGGGACACAAAGCTGAAAAAACAGCTCCTTTGAAATCAATGCAATCATTAAGCATTTTTATGGGCTCAATACATTTCTATCGCTGTGAAATGCTATGAAAACAAATGGCGGTGCTCAGGTCTGGTTCATTTGTACGGTGCGTGGAGAGATGTGTTATTGGTCTTACTCCCCTATACCTTCACATCCTGTTTCCCTAGCGATACCGTTGTGAATTATTGATGTTACCACCATGTCTCCCTCCCTACCGCCCTCCCCCAGTCCCTTACACACCAGCCCTCTGCAAGGATCTC
The DNA here is from genome assembly GCA_037974645.1 of Hollardia meadi. Lineage (NCBI taxonomy): Eukaryota > Metazoa > Chordata > Actinopteri > Tetraodontiformes > Triacanthodidae > Hollardia > Hollardia meadi. Next base: position 25,240 of record JBBPCS010001439.1, read on the forward strand.
CAAGCTTGACTGAGTCTCCTAAGAACAGGCTGCACACAATCCCAGTGACAATATCCAATAAAGTAGAGCAGGGGGAGGGGCAAGATGCACCCTGACATTTAAATCAATGGCTTTCTTACAACAACTCTATGATGGTTAATCTATCTTTATTACCTTCTTCGCTGCAACGCATAAAGCAACATACTGGTTTCTATCACAGTAGAGAGAAACAGCAAAAACTAAATTAATTTCTTGATATCTGTTCTGGTATTTCAGGCCAGATGGCAAAAATGGCGTCTTAATATCAATATAGCTTAATGCTTTAATGCTCATTGTGTTGAAATTCACACGGGGAGATCTAGCTCTGGGTGTCAGTTGTTTGTTAATGTTCCATCCCGAGATCTCTATCTGCAAACAGTGTGTTTAACAATGTGAGCAAAAGAAAAGGCACAGATGTGTTTGAATTCCCAAGGTCTCTGAATGCATGTTTTATCACTCTGCCTCAGAGAGGCTGTGGATGGGGGGTCCTGCCACCCTGAGCAGAAAACGACAGTTGCTGCTGCTGCTGCTGCTGCTACTTCCTGCCGTGGAGAGAAAATCTACAACAGAAACATAACAACTGCATGATTTATGCCATCTATTCAACTGCAATTAGGAAGTGTTTCAGATTTATAACACAAAAATACATTTTAGCCTCTCATTAGACATCACATGTGAAATGGTCACGACTTTACCTGAAATCTATATAAATGGAATCAAATGTATTTGATTTTGATCTGTATTTGACTTCAGTGGTCTCACTGTGGAATACTCACACGTCCACTAATCCCACCAGATCAAACAACATAAAACCAGACTGATCTATCACATTTATTAAGATTCACATAAAGCAGTGAGACATTGCTGGCTATGTCTATATGTATGTTTACAACCCAGCCAAGTAACCTAGTTTTGGATTAATGAATGTACAGTAAATGTCAGTACAAAATGAATATTAGTTTTGAGAGCTCTTGCTAAAATTTCTTACTGTAGTCTACTTCCCTAAACAACATTAAAGGGACATTTCACCTGATTGGTGGGTGTACTTCAGTAGAAAGAAAATAGTTCCTACATGAAACTGCTCACAACAAGGTCTGTGGATTATCTTGAGTAACTGGGACATGATTTCTGGAAAGTCGTTGTTGCGTTTCTCAAATGTATTTTTTTTTTTTGGCGCTTTTAGCACCACAAGCAAAGTGCCACCTACAGTAGATCCATTATATTGGAGAGGACACAGACATCTCTCCAAAACTCAGCAACTCACACCAAAGCAATCTAGATGGATAAATAGCACTACAGGGTTTAAGAGGAAAAATAGGTATTTTTTTTATTTTGGGGTGAATTATTCCTTCAAAGTGGGGGTCCAGGGGGTTCCCAGCAAAACGGGAAATTCAAAAAAATACCATCCATCAGTAACACAATGATGAAATGTATGACTGTTTTGTTAATGGGTTTCACAAACTTTCTTTAAATTGGATAGGGGACCCTGGGACCATGGTCCATGGTCTAAATTGTGTCAATTTAGCGGTCCTTGACTTAAAAATGTTTGGGAACCACTGCTCTAGAATACATTTTTGATTAATGAATTACAAGTATGGTGTATGTATGTAATTTAATACTGTTAATCCATTATCTATGACTGCTTATCCTTTAGCAGGGTCACGGGGGGAGCCAATCCTAGCTGACATTGAGTAAGTGGTGGGGTACACCCTAGAGAGCTCGTCAGTTCGTCACAGGGCTGACACATCGAGACAGACAACCACTCACACTCAAATTCACACCCACGGGCAATTTAGAGTTGCCAGTTAATCTAACCTGCATGTCATTGGACTGTGAGGAGGAAGCTGGAGCAACCAAAACGAGTCACGCAGACACAGGGAAACAGGCTAACTTCACACAGAAAGGCCCCCATACTGGTGCCAATAAAATACAATATTGGAAATAATATTATACCAAAACAATGCTTTCTGGATACCTTACTTTGAGGAATATAAACTTTTTTTGAGGTATATGAGCAAAGAGTAAAAATTTGAAAGTTCAATACCGACTCCTAATTACATGATCAACAGTTATATACAGCATGTGTGTAGGAAATCGTAATATCCTATTTACTGGTCTATTCAGGGTAAGGATGCTCAACCATAGGTATCAAAAGCCTGTGCAAACAGCTTACCCTGATTACCACTTTCAATGAAATATGTCCAATAGTCAGGTTACACCATGCGTGTAAATGGAACCAAAGTGAGATGAAGTGTCCAAAACAAAACCATTGTCTATCGCTGTTATCATTTATTATTCATACTTCTCTTGTTATGATGCTGTTAGCCAAGGCAGTGAACAAAACATGGCCGGCATGAACACAGAAATAACTCATGTCTGCGCTTTAATATTTAAAGAAGCTGAGACAAATAATTCCCCAGTGTGAAAAGCAATAAACATCATTAAGTAGTCTGCCTAAACAAAAAAAAAATGAAATGTTCTAATGGATGTGTTTTGTTATGGGTAAGAGGCAGCTGATTTATGCTGACAACTCTTGTCCGGGGTATATCGGCATCTATTCCCAGGTGGGCCTCTGTCTATACAACCTCTGAGGCAACCAGACACTTAAACCAAATTGCTTAAGTAAATATCCAACTATATATATTGATCACACATAAAAAATACGGACCAATTTAATAACACAAGATTCCACAGGGGGGGGGAAAAGGGCTATAACAATGTTCAATGGCTAAAAAAGTGCCTGGCGAAGCATCAAAAAGTTCCTGATTATGTTTGAGATCAACCTTGCTCAGCAGAGTGAAGAACTTAATCCTGTGCTTGAATCTTTGCAGCATAACACACAGCTTACTAAGTTGTCTGGGGTATCAGAAAATGCCTAGAGCGCATCACCAGCAAGACGCTGAAGCCAGTTAACATTAATACAGGCAGGGCACAGAGGGAAAATCAAAAGGTTTTATGTGCTGAAGCCCCTTGGCTGTCAAGGAAAAAAACAGCCTCCAGCCTGAAAAGACAAAATTAATAAATTGACTTAAAGTTACAATCAGTGGGAGGGGGTTAGTGCTGCAGTGACAGCCCCTGAAACTGAGACAAAGAGAGGGAAGGTAAGATAAAGGGGGCGCAGAAAAGGACTAAAATGTCTGCAGCACATTAATTGTTCATGAGAAGGTGCATACAGGCAAACACAGCTGTGATGAATGGTCTCATTTGTGCAATGAGCAAGGCCCCGCCCAGCTTGTCTGCTATCCAGCATCAGTCCCCTCTTTACTCAGGCTTATGCAAATATGGACCTCCATTAGCTGTGTTAACAGGTAAGTGCTTGAATGTGACCCCCATTGACCAGGCCGCCACAGCGAGGTGATGGATAGTCCACCAAAACTGACTCAGTGTCACTCAGGGCAGAGGGAGGTGACTTCATCCCTCTGAAAAATATGATAAACAATGAAGACCACTTCAATGTATCTATTGTCCTGTATCAACCACTTTTACAGCCCCAACCTTTCATAGAATTACTAACTACTAGAATTACTAACCCTAACCCAAGAACATATACAACCCATGTCCCCTGGTAGGCAAACTAGAGCAGGAAGCATGATTAAATTATGAAACATTAATGATGGCGCCCTTGTCTTTTCCCTTATCCTTATACAGAAATGTCTCTGCAGGGCAAATTAGGGCCTCCTAATACTCCAGACCTAGCGGCTCTGCGCTAGACGAGATCACATTAATAAGGAGAAATTTCACAAACACAGAGAGCTGTTTATTCGGGAAAAACATGCCCCGTGAGACCTCACTATAGGGGAATAATGGGACCAGGACAGTCTGCTTAATAAGAGGGAGAGACAGACAGACAGAGGGACAAAAAGGTGTAGGAGACGTGAAAAGGCATAAAGACAGGCTGGAAACAACGGTGCTTTTACTGTTATTCCCTGCTATTCACTCCATTACAAAAAAAAAGCAATTATAGGGGAAATGAAAGCTAACTGGGCAACCAGCTGTAGCAGTGATGACCACTGCTCTCAGTGGGAGTTCTCTAAATATGAAACATCAGCAGTGAAATACAGCCCAGGCCCTGTCCTGTGTCTACCTCTAAATCTACTGATTAAAGTGCTTTAACAGATAAATATGGTTAATTGCGTACCAGAATGTACTCTCATTTGAACAAAAAAAGAATGTAAATCAATTCAGGACAGAAATGAGGTCCAAACAAGAGCAAAAAAATATGAGAAAAGCTCATAATCCCCAGGCATCTGTTTGCACAGCTACCTCCAAGTACTACAACATGCCAGCACACTGTCGTGAGTGGGCGTTAGTCTTGTGGTGGAGCTCGCCGTCGCGTGAGCTGATGTCACCAAGGGTCAGATTGACACCTGTGTTGTGAATAATGCATGACCGTGTAAAGGCTTTTTTTCTCCAATAAAAAGGCCGCCAAGGGAACTGCCAGAATAAAAATGCCACAAAAGCTGAAGAAAGGTCCTAATTAGTGGAACCCCCTATATGCCTGTAGCCCCCACAACAATAACAACAGCATTCACTCCACAGGAAACAGATATGGAACATGTATCACCGCCTCTACTCAGGACGGAGGTGTACAATCTATGGCATTCAAAATGTGTCGTACAGCCATGAAGCTAATAAGCTATGTGTGCCTAAGCTTCACCAAATACTGCAACATGTACAGTATGCTCCATAAATGACCACACAGGCACACACGGTGAAAAACAAAACAAATAAAATGTGCAATACTGCTACACACGATTCATTTACCTTTTTACCCCAGAGGTTGACTGAGCCTCCAGTTGTCCCAGAATAATAATTTCCAACACCACCAGACTGATTGAGAGCATTATTGCAGCTAGATATCATAGATCATTCTAATGTAAACATTGTATGAGCCCATTGTAAATATTAACTCAAATGTCAAGCACTGAGTGGCTCTAAAACAACCTGGATAACACCAACATCAACCTGCGATGTGGGAGTAAACAATGTCTCTCTATTGCATTGCTGCTGTTCTACGGGAAGTGACACAAATTTGGCATTGAAAACCAAATATGAACTGAAAAAGGAAACACTGGCAATAAAACGTTTGTATTTGAAAAAAGTTGTATTGGCACAATGGCACAGAAACAAATATGTAGCACTGAAAAAAGTTCCAATGAAAAAATGTTTTTCATTTTATTATCTCCGCCAAGGAAGGTTATGTTTTCACCCGTGTCCGTTTGTTTGTTTGTTTGTTTGTTTGTCACCAGGATTACGCAAAAACTGAATGGATTTCCACCAAACTTGGTGTAGGAATGGGGCATGGGCCAAGAAAGAACCCATTCAATTTTGGCGCGGATCTGGATAATGGGGCGGATCCAGGAATTTTTTATCTCTTTCTTTAACATTGTGAGATAGGGCATTTCTTGACATATTCATTAATTTGCAAAAACATTTGCAAAATGTTTCCTGCTGAGCATAGTCCATTTAGCACTGATATGACTGATTTAACTATGGCTACTTTCCACAGAGGCTTCAGTAGTAATGACAGATCCCAACCAATATCTGTGATGTTCCTTTGGACATACGTTTCAAACTATTGAAGAGACATAAAAACAGTTAGTACCTTACTGAATCCCTATTAACTTAGCTACACATTGGTGGTAGTTGCAGGTTTCTAGCGCTATTTGTTACCGTACAGCAGCCAGGAAAAGACTACACCCCTATGAAAACATGTTTGAAACCGCTAGATCCGGATTTTTATTTGGATCCGCACTAAATTGTACACACTCATAGATACCAGCCCTCTAAATATGCCTGATTTTTTATTAAATCTAGATCCATGCATTATCCAGGGAATAATGCATGGATGTTGGGCCTTGGCAGAGGTATGCGCTCTACCGAGTGCCATTCTAGTTTGATATGTTTTTGTAAATTTGGATATGTTTTTCAATATCAGTCTTCATGTCTGTCTTTTTTCCAGAATTATGCTGTCAGAATTTTCACTGGTTTTCAGTTTTAACCTTCTGTCACTGTTTTGGCATGGAGAGGAGGGGTTCTAACATGCGCACACACCTAGTTACCACCAAGTTATGCTGGTCCGACAGAGGTCCGCTTGAGCGAGCTCTAATTTTAGCAAATGTCAGCTATCACTGCTAATGTTAGCTTACGTCAGCTATAATAGCTAACGCTAGGTTTTATGTGAAAAACAATGTTAAATGTTTCAATGCCAATGTTTCCTTCTTCAGCTCAGGTTCAAGTTTTAAATGCCAAATTTTATTTTCATGCCAAAATCCACTGACACCGTTCTAGCTACATACTGTCCCTTTTCATTCTCACATGATACAGTGCGCATTATCTACATAAAACAACAGCACAGTCCAATTTTGTTCACATTTCATTGGTGTCACGTAAGAGTAATGTCTCTCCATCTTCTAATAATGTGTCATCTGACAAAATGAAATCTTTCTAACAGTGCGGTATCCCTTCCATCATCACCTCTGGCCCTCATGTACATCCTTCACACATCCTTCTCTTTCTAACAGCACAGGAAGTGTTTCTCTGTGAGAGGCAGGAACACGCTGTTGAGACGCTGTAATCCCGGTCCAGTTCTCCCCTTTGTCCCCTGACAATTTGTGGAATATGAGCCAGGGCCCAAAAGACACACATCCACACTCACACACAGACACACAGAAAAAAACAAACCCATTCCTCCTCATCTATACCCTTATCACCAGCTTTGACCCCTCACCTCAACTCCAAAGTGAGACTCTTTATTAGTCTGCCACATCCAATAAAACCTACCTTATATAAGAGAATGAAACCCACCCTCCCTTCCTGCTGTTGAAGGATCAGAGCAGAGGTTGAGACAGCTGTATCAGACGTTCCTTAGCCATATCAGAGCCCATCAAGATGCACGGATAATGTAAGGTAACAAGCCAATCACCCAGCCCTTAACCATAGATGGTAGAACTACCCTGTGTGGAGTAAATTCTCAAACACTGGCGTTATTTCTATACAGGGATTTTTCTGCCCAAACAATGTTATTGCCCATGGAGAGAGGGAGAAGATGTAAAAGAGAGAGAAATTTGGGAGGTCAAAATGCAACTCAAAACTAAATTACAACAAATATACATGACTTACTGTAAGATTCTTGGTTGAGAGCAGAATTAACATGACGTGACATAAATATTAAAAGCTTTTAAAATATTATTCATTTTATTCCAAAATGATCAGTATTAAATAAAAAATATTCTAAAGGCTCTAATATATATAGGCTGCGAAAAGGCTCTGAAATTATGATCGCACTTTAACGAGAAGCAACCATGCTAACATCTCTGCGCCGCTGAAGGCACAGCGATGTTTTGCGGTAAATGCTAACGCTAGCATGTAAACAAGTTTTGCAATGACAATGCTAACATCCTGATGTGTAGCAGGTGTATTGTTTACCATGTTGGCCATTCTAGTTGAACATGTTAGCATGCTAAGACTTGCTATTTAGCACACATCTGAGGCTGATGGTAACGTCAGTAGTTTTGGCTGAACTGAAATCTTGACCTCAATGGAGGAAAAGTTAAGAGATCAAAACGGTTAATACAGTTCACTTGTCCTTAGGGGGACAAGAATGTGTTCACCAAATTTCAAGGCAATCCATCCAATAGTTGCTGAGACATTTCACCCCAAACTACAAATGTCAACCTGAGGGAAAAACACGGTATTAAGGAAAACTGTGTTTCTACCCAAAAAAAACACACAAGTGGGCTACACTTGTACATGTATTATATTCCATTTAAAGCTCAGTCTGTTTGTTCCATGTCTGTTGCTCAACATTTTCAGACAGAAACACACACACAAACACAGAGATGGATTACATTTTGCTCGTCATAATGGAACCATCTCTGTGAAATGGCACCAAGCGGTCCAGGGTATTGACCATAACAGAGCAGCAGACATAAAGATGAGAAATGGCAGAGCAATCAAACAATGATTTACGATTCATCAAGGAAATAATAGATCAACAATGATCAGAATGAGAGCGATGACACCGGAGCCACTGTGCCTGTTTTTGGCAGTGTGAGTCGAGTCGTCTTTATCTGTAGCAAAGCTGTTAGATTCAATCATATTCAGTTTACCCACATAAGAATATCAGGGGAAAAAAATGCTTCAGCCTGACGAACAGGACTGAAAAATGCTATCTAAGAAATTTAATGTGCCAAAATGAATGAAAGTCTTACAACCCAGAAACTTCAAAACAAATAAAAAATACATTCACGACACACATCTGTAATTACGTGTCGGTTACGGCGGGTCTCAGCCACAGGTGAAGGAGACAGTTTTATTACAGGAGAGAAGAGTTCAAGCATTTTTTCCCCACTATATTAACACATTGTCTGCGCTCCAGAGTTCTCTGTGGAGTGAAATGAAAGGGGAGACTAACCTCTTGAGAATTATCAGTGCTTCACTTTGCATTGCTCTAAGGCCGCCAGCAGGATTTAGGGCCATACAAGTGACAACCTTTGGCAATTCACCAAGGATGTTAGAATATTACAAATGAGTATGGCTTATGTCATAGTAAGTACAATACATAATACAACACTGAAATGCCAAAAACAATGAAGCACAGTGTTTTTGAAGGCAATATTCAGATGCATACTCCAGCAGTGAGGGTGTGTTAACCTCTGCAGACTTATCAGACTGTCTTCCCTCCCGCCCCAAATTGGCCAAATATGCCTGTTTATTAATCAAACGTGTCAGACAAAAGAGATTTTAACTCCCCTGAGGGCTCCGCACGGCCACATAAGCATCTTGTTTAATTATAATATAAACTGTGACAAGGACTTACACAGGAATTAAAAGATCTCTTCTTTTTTTTTTTAGAAGCCAGACGACCGACAGCCAGGTGTGCACGCAGAAAAATAAAACCCCATGAAATGCACGTTGGAAAATTTGCTTTTATGTATAACCATAGTGCTAATATAGCAGTGTGATAGATAACATTATGGAGCAAGATCACATACATTTGTTTCCCTATTTTGCCTGAAATGAAATGAAAATGAAAACTGAATGTTTCCACAAACAGACCCCGATAATGTAATAGCGTTTAACCACAGACTTTGTAATGGTGAAATCCCATGTGGCATGAATGAATGTGTTGTGCCATAAGTGTTGCTCGGGGAAATGAGAGCTGCGGTGGTACTCCGGATGCAAATATGCAATTACATGAAGTACGTAGATGAAACTGAAAGGAGACTGCATCATAAATAAACATGTCACTGCTCAGGGTAAATGTGTAATTTATTCTTTTTATGAGTCAATGAAAACTGTGGAAGTAATTAGAAAAATTCTGATCCCCGATACATCAATATTTCATTATGAAACTCAGTGCTTGTGTATCTCTAAACAAAGTTTGGAAAGGCTTGAACGTATACTATGATAATTTCACATAAATAGCTTTACATTCCAGTGTGCTCACTGAGTATGAACGTTATAATTAAACCGTATCAGCCTTTAAAAAATGGGTGAATGTACAATTCTTTGAAGCAAGATGAGTCTTTATAACATCTCCCATCTATATGTTTAATGTAGACACATTATGTGTCTGTCAGAGTTGCAGGCACAACTCATAATTTGACAGACACCTGTGAGTCTTGAAATACACAAATACAATTCCACATTATCCTATGTGGAGTTAGATGCTGATACTTGAACCATTATAGTCTTTGTTTACATCAGTCTGGGCTTAACAAGTGAAAAGTCAAAATTTCCTCAAAGTGTTTAGATTCTTGCAGCTACAACTGTGACCCTGACCAGTGAAAGAGGTCATTTCCGAGCTTTGTTGACAAACTTCCCAACCAGTTTCCTGTTTTCAGCTCATTGTTAGATATGAATTTCCCAAGGACTCTGTGCACTACGAAGGCTCTGACCTCATTTTCATTCGGGTCATTTCACATGTTCCTCATTCCTGTGGCTGGTTTAACCTCAAACACTGCACTGTATCTGAAACAGAAAATAATGAGGTTTGATGCGACAGGAATAGTGTTAATAGTGTTAATGCAGCATACGTGGCAGAAAATGCACAAAATGATGAAAACATTGCAGGTGTGAAATCCTCCGCCTTGTTCTCACATCACCTTAGGTCAGACACAAACGTCTGATGACAAATGGAGAACAGTGTTGCAGAACAATGTTTCCTGGAAACATTTGAGAGGAAAGGCAGTGGCTACAATTTACACTGCTGCAAAGTCACAATTAAAGTGATTGATTAGACTGCTTCACCTCTCAGAGTAAAAATAACTGCATTGCACTGGTTTCCTCCAAAAAACCTGATAGGTGTGTTGGTTTTGCTCAGCCCGGTCTCACTCCCAACACGTCAAATACTGCAGCTTGGTCAGTCGCCCAAGGCTTCAGACTGTGACACTGTAGAGCATCATTTCTGGAGGCGCCCCTCTAGCATTGAAGCACAAAGTTCAAAGAAAAGACTGTGTCAGGAGGAGGTCGTCAGGTTGGTCGGATGGGTTTTGTGTGTAACTAAAAGTTGACTTGTTGTCTATGATGTTTTCCTAAACCTAACAAAGTAGTTTTAGTGCCTAAGGGCCTGAATATACTCCCACAGATGCGTAGTGGTTCGGTTTCAACTACTTTCTGCAGTCTGTTTGGAGAACTCATTCCGCACATGCGCAGACGTTTCCTATAGCTTGTTGTAGAGAGGTACGCATAGAGCTGTGACGATAACCGCATGACAGCACTACTGCAGGGTGAGCTCAGTACCGTCATCATCGCAAATCTTTTTGTGGGGACCATCTGATGACGTCACGTGGACCCTAGCAGACCCTCCCACATTTGCATGCGCAGAAGTTTTGGTTTAAAGCTAATCAAACTGTGACCGTTTTACAGTTTCAGTGGAAATAGACAAGTTCCACAACTAGTGTTTCCCAGTGGCATTATTGTTGGCACCGTGGTCAAAGCCAGCGTTAGCAACAGCCTGGCTAATATCCGAAGGAAAGGCAACCGTAAGAATTCCAATTGAGCATAGAAACTCTCTGGCAGAGTAAACACCCAGTTGTATTAATATGTAGGCAGGTCCTGTTACTTAATGATCTACTAGAAAGAATATGGGTTCTCAAGTCCCGGTAGTAAGGGGGTAACAAATATTGATGGAGTGCTTTCCATCGAGTGAATGCCCATCCGTTCACTCTTGTTTTACCTCGCTTTCTATCACTCTCCGTCTTTGCCTTCTTCAACAGCGGGGTTCTTTTTCTTTTGCAGGGAAGAATTTCCACAGTTTTCCCATTTGTTCCACTTATCTGGAGATAGCGACTGAGGAGAAAACTTGCCACCTGGCTGACGTGCTACCTTGGTGCTTTCAATTGAGCCTTCATTTTTCCATGAAAAATCGTGCCCAGTGGCAGCATAAATAGCATAATGAAAGCGAGGCTTACGAGGTAACCAATCTAAATGTGGGAGGTGTAATTTTTGTTGCCATTACACTATGTAAGATACATTTACTTCATAATGATAAGTTAAAACAAAAAAGTTGTCTATTGCCTGTTTAACAGTCCAAAACTCAAAGTATGTGAAATGTGTTTCAGCAACTAGAGGGGTAACTAGAGCCTCATAGTTTGAAGATTTTATGGTCATTTACCAAGATGCTGTATTTGACAAGTTGGATGTGAGAAAGTTACTTTACTATTTACTACAGCACAACCTAATCACAATTGATCAAAACATCTGATTGATCCATTACCATTTATACAACTACAAGCACACACTGGCGAAAAGCTACCACTGTGTGGGGTCTTATGCAGCTACAAAGTCTTGAACAAGCAAATCATGTTTCTTTAATAATATTCTTTTTATAGCTTTCAGATTGTCTTTCACAATCTTACATCATTTCACAAACACACTTAGGTGCCAAGTGCTAATTAGGTAGCATTAATCAATAATAAACACAAACGCAGGAGCACACTGGGCCTCAATTATGGATGTACCAACTCTCCAAGCTTAATTTCACACATTTATTCACACATTCTTTCAATTTAAGTTGCAACAAGTTTGAATGAAATCACAAAACAATCTACAGTGGTTTTAACAGATGATTTAGGAGGAATAAAATAGTAATAAATATTAAGAGGTTAGAAGATGAAGGTGGGCGCTCTGCACAAACCAATGTATACAGCTGCTCACAAGCTTGTGTGTGATGATTAAATTAATAGTGGTACTAATTCTGACTCTTTAGAACAGACAGGGCATATAGAGGGACAGTGTAGAAGTTTCTATGGACGTTTTGAGTGTTAGACAAATCAAAAGACAGATGTAACAAGACTCTGCTGCACCTGCAGGATGCCACCTGTCTAGATGTGAGTGGACATAATGGATGATCACATCAGCATCATTATCCTCATCCCCTTCCTCCGGATAATAGTTTAAATTTTCGTAGTAACAACATAACACGGTTTTGTAAAGTATAACAGCATCCATGTAACATGACATTTGGTGATTGTCAATGCACAATTTGCTGTAATGACTGACGCCTGCTCAAAGGGTCCGGACGGGAAGCATTGTAACAATTAGATGTTTAAAGACAATTCAGCATTGGTCCCTTGATGCCTTTCGTTTATTTCAGCCATCACTAACGTATGATGTGTATATACAGTATGTAGTTAGATGGGAGAAACAATAACAGAATAACTACATCACTAGTCATATTTTTCTTTGGTCCTCTGTGGTTATATCGCTCGCAGAAAATAAGTGACTAAACCTCCCTAATTAAGCAAAATAATATACAGAGACGGACAAATTTCTGCACACTAATTTAATATTACTCACTTGCAAGGTACTTATTATAAGGTTTAATAATAATAATTGCCTCCCGTAGAGCCATTTTCAATCTGGATTTGCAGTAAATGAAGAGGATAAAAGAGATTTTGTATTTAAGAATGTAGTGAACATTAAAATGTTTTGTCTTCAGCCTTCGTTTCATATTTATCCATTGAGTTTCTTATTTCATATTCTGAAAGACGGTGCCTGCTGAAGCACTGTCTGCCTCTGTTTACATATTCTTTTTAATAGGGATGTGGATTATACAGTTATGTTACTTTGTTGTCTTTTACCTTTTCTACTTTTTGACTTTACCCATTCACTCATTTCCAAAAGTCCAAGTTTAGAACCATACAACAGGGACTGAGGCTTTTTCAACACATAAAAAGTGGTTGCCAGTAGGGGCAAACAGTTCAAATGAGGTGGCAGACGATGGTCCAAATGTGGTTACCCAGAGCAACTAGACAATCATTAATGATTGGATAGTCATTATTATAGTGAGTGAGTGGAATGATTAATAGAATATCCAAAAAGCTGTAGATTCGTTTTCCCTCAATTGACTAATCAATGAAACTAGTCATGTATAAATGCAAAAAAGCAGTAATGCTATTTAGAATTTGCATATGTATCGCTACATAAACACAAACAGACCAATTCCACACTTGATTTGCATCTGAATGGGTTAACAAAACAAGCTAAAATGATTTAACAGCCTTAAAAAAAAGGCATGATTGTGGGTTCCAGCAGGGTGGGTCTGAGCTGAGATCGAATTGCTGTGCTTCTCAAAAGGCAGCAAGCTCAAATTGTACAATGAAAGGAGCACAACACAAGACACTCCACAACATTTTTGCTATGTGGGAGGAGACGGGATGTCGGGTGTTTCAGTATTGAAATGTCAACATCATGACCAATCACGATGATTCTTTACAATAACTCCCGGGTAGAAAACCCTTCAATCACGTAGCTTACATACAGCTAAATTTTCTTTTTCATGATGCTATATCCGAGTGTATACATCTCAAGTCAAGTACATTTTATTTATATAGCGCCATTAGACTAGATACTATATTGTAGATATACTCAATATAGAGTAGGTCTAGACCAAGCTCTTTAATTTACAGACCCAACATTCCCACATGAGCAAGCAGTTGGCGACAATGGTGAGGAAACATCTTGTTCAACTAACATGCATGTTTGATGCTTTCATAAAACAAAAACACTTTCACTAACATTAAATTGAAGACCGAATTTACAAGTTGGGCCCATTGGGCCCTGGTGGCTGGCTGCAGTATAGGTCATAAATCCTTCTCCTCCATGTTACAAATGGAACAAGGACCAAACTAAAAACTAAAGTCAGATACATTTTTCAGAAAGATGGTTTCTGTCTAGTCAAGATCTAGTTAGATCTTGAGGATGCGCTTGCCTAGTATTTTGTTTTGTGGTGCTAAACCAAAGTCCTAAAAGTTCCAATGTTGTGTACCATAAGGTACAGAGGTAGCACACACACAGATTCCAGAACAAAGTGGACCAATCTCAAGTTCACCAATTTATTTTGGCCAGGTCACCAAACATGTTAACGTTTCGGCCTAGTGGCGTTCATCAGAGCATGAAGGAAAATGGACGTCATGTCATTTATACACAGGAATTGACCAGTGATTGGATTAAAAAATCACATGGTACTTTACTTCTTGAGGCCCCATATACATATTTTTTTTAACAATCTAATAGTAGTTAAAAACAGGTGAGAGAGTGAATCCCATATAATTCTAGCTGAGGTAACAAATTCTGCAATCTATATATGTATACAATCAATGTTTCCATATTCTTTAGTAAAACATGTTCAGAGGAAGCATTTGAAACTGAAATCATCATTCAGTCCAGCAGGTGTCATTGTGTTAAGAGTTGAAATCCAGTACTTCTCTCTCTGGGTGAGCAGTTTTGGTAGATTGCCCCCTCTGGCTGGAAGAGTTACATGTTCAAGTCCAATGAAATGCAGAGTGGCTGGAGAGCAGGTTGGCTTCATGGTAGTGCTTGGCTATGTCATATTCCATGTTTCCTGTGCGAATAGCTGTTTTGTGTTCTGAAATTCATTGTTTGAGTGCTCTCTTTGTTTGTCCAACATATGCTTGTCCACAAGGGCATGTGAGCATGTAGATCACTGATGTTGTATTGCAGTTTATGAAAACAAAGAGAGACACATCTGTGTGTGTGTGTGTGCTACCTCTGTACCTTATGGTACACAACATTGGATGGTTTCTGTCATCGTAGGTAGTTCTTATCACACTGATGTATGTGCAAGTATTCATTTTCTGAAAAGTTTGGATTTAATTAGCTATTTTATGCTACATAAAGAGGGTCACTCACTACTGCGCAGACCCTGGCTCCAAATGACATCACCAGCACAAGATGGCAGCGCTCGTATCCAGGCTCGTATTTTGGCTTCATTTTTGTACAGCGGGAGGATGTGGAGACACGTCGTCCATCTTTATTTATGTCAATGGTTAAGTCACAGACTTAAAAAAATAATAGCTGGAGTTAACCAAGGAGCAGCAGTCAGTTGAACCGGCAGTGAGATGTCACTGTTGGGTAGATTTGGTTTATCAAAGATGCTAGCAAAGCAATACAGTACATAAAATAAACATTACAGAATCATCAGGTCGGACCGTTTAACTATATATTTTTAAAAGTTCTAGTTATGTCTAAAAATGACAACAGAAATAAACAAGTTTACCAATTTCACATATGTCCACAATGCAAAGTTGTCTAGCAACAACTGACCAACACACAATACATTTCACGCATGTATGAGGAGTTCAGATGATGAGGTAGGATACCTCTCTTGTTCATTTACTGTGGGCTGAGAAACATCAGTAAAATGCCTGGTCTAACTAATCCTCCTTGGAACAGTATCACTACCGTAGACTCAAAGAGTTTGTCAAATGTACGGTTCAGTGCAGGAAGTGTGAGCAACGTTCATACACTGGCTTCATCATTTTACGTGTCATCCCTCTGTGTCCGAGCATCTTGGATCAAATCTAACCATTTACGGCCATAATGTTCCCAAGATTGTACTTTCAGCAAGACTGTGTCCTTGTCAGGGTTCAAGAATCACCCAGGAATAAAATAAAGTCCCCTGGCATCCACGCCACTGAACACCTTGAAGATGAATTTAGATGAAATATACATTAAAAGGAAAGAATCTGATTCAACAAGGGAAGCTACAGGTCTCTCCGTCACAATGTGTTCCAGCTAATATCAGGGTCAAAGATGGTTCAAGGTGCTCCTGAATGGAGATTTATGTATTTCTGGTCACTGAGTGCATATTTCATTGTTCAGCTCATTAAAACAACAACACACTCAAGTTCTGTCCAAGAACACATTTGTGTGTGTGTGTGTGTGTGTGTGTGTGTGTGTGTGTGTGTGTGTGTGTGTGTGTGTGTGTGTGTGTGT
>JBBPCS010001440.1:0-15091 GCA_037974645.1 Hollardia meadi
GGCAGGCTTTATACCAGCAGCCCACATCCGGTGAGCCAGACTACTAGCACTGTAGCACACGTGTAGTGCATGTATGAAGCAGGGAATGCATAGCCAAGGTGTTTTGGATTGCTTTTGCAAAGTGAGTGACGTACTTGATAATGTCAGCTGGCACATCGTTAAAACAACAATTAAGATATTATTGTAGACGATACATATCGCACACCCCTAGTTATTGTATGTTTTCCATTTTTGTTGATTGGTTGAATAAATACTTTTGGACATACATGCTGTCCGTTTAATGTTGCACAAGCGTGAATGCTGCCAACCTCTACACTGCCAAGAACTCCAAATCCTTTGACAAGCTGTTGATAATTGGTAATTTGGTAATTATTAAGTTAATTATTAATCATAATTCCAAATTTACAGTTTAGTAGACTAAATTAAAGTATCTGTGAACAAAGTATCTGAATTGGCTATCTTTTCCTTTCTTTAGTAAATTAGATCCTATTTATTTATATAATTAATCATTATTCCTGATAATGATTAATTATTTTTGATAGCCAAATTTTATCAATTAGTTTTCAGTTCTATTCCAAATTTTGGAATGTGCAGCACCAAAGTACATTATCAAATGAAATTTTAAAGGCCCCAAGTACTGCATGTTACCTCCTCACTGTACGTACTGTACGTTCCTTCTACTCACCTACAAAGCCCTTATTGGCCAGGCACCATCATATCTTAAAGAGCTCATAGCACCATATTACCCAACAAGATCTCTACGCTCTCAGGATGCAGGGCTACTTGTGGTCCCTAGAGTTTCCAAAAGTAGAATGGGAGCCAGAGCCTTCTGTGGAACCATCTTCCAGTCTTGGTCCGGGGGGCAAACACTCTCTCTACATATTGGAGTAGGCTTAAAACTTTCCTTTTTGATAAAGCTTATAGTTAGGGCTGGCTCAGACCAGACCCTTGTTATGCTGCTATAGGCATAGACTGCCAGTAGACTTCCTGTGATACACTGAGCTCCTCTCTCCTCCTCTCGGCTCTCCTTCTGTTCACATTCATGTCCCATCATCAATGCATGTTACTAATGTAACATAGATTAAATGTATACTTTAACATTGTTACAAATGGTAGGTTAAATGTAATGTGTGAATGGTTACCTCTCTTAATGAGCAGGTGGCAGCTTAGATGGTAGTCTCTGCCACCAGTGTATGAATGGATGTGAATGGGTGAATGTAATAGGTGTTGTAAATCGCTGCTATATAAATGCAAGTCCCTTTACCATTTACCATGTAAATAAAACAACTGTGACACACAAACTCCCAGCTGATAAAAAATGTCAAACATTAGTAAAAACTTTTGATTTCACAAACTGGCAAATGTTCAGAGATGCTGCCACCCAAGAGAATCATATAGATGTTGAGGAATCCACATCTTCAGTGACATCATACATGATGATGTGTTTGTAACATAGTTAAAAAGGTTCATGTTAAATCAATGGTTAAATCCCGCTAAATGGGACAACACTGCCATCTGCTGTTTTAAATTGGTACCTGCATTGCGTAGTAATAGCGAAGGATTATGGGTAATCCTCAAAGCAACGGAGGATTTGCACTGAGGTAACGTGTCTGTGAATGTCTGTGGACAAAAACAATGTTAACTTACTTCTAAAGCACTTAAAAGTTAAGCTGACTGTATTTGGTTGGATATAAGTTGTCTTGCATTAAGTTCGCCCCATTTTTATTAAGTCAACTGTCCGTTTTTATGTGTTTTATTGTCAGTAAAGATATCATTCCAGTATCGCTAGCTTAAAGAAACATGGTGCCGTCTTTTCAGACAGAGCATGCGCTGTTTGTCCACGACAGATGATTCTCCGCCATTATCCTTTATCACATCAGATGGAATAAACCGCTGTTACCCAAACCTGACCAGCTCTGAGAGGTTCATTTAGCCCAAAGACATACCACAGAGGTCACATTGGTGCCGTGACTCGTCCATGACTACGCCGGACCGGGCTGATGTCTTCTTGCCGCTGCATCCTTTAAAAACTGCATTTCTTCCTTTAGTGTATTTGACTGTCAGGTTTATTTAGCTAGTAACAGCCATATGCTCTTGTGATTGACATTTTATTTGTGTGGACTTTGATATTAAGTATGAGTCTCAGCAAATTTAATACCTCTGATAGTACTCCTCTCAATATTGGTAGGGGTAGAGGGTTCCATAGCACGCCTGTTCCTTTTTTATTAAGTGACCATCAGGTTGGGGTTAAAAAAACTTTTGATGATGATGATTCTGTGCAATGTCCTTTCAAGTGTAGGGATGTAGTGACACCCCAGAGTCAGCCTACAGTCTAGTTACATCCAACACGTAGCACAAGCACATCAGCCCCAAACCCTCCCCTTAATGATGTGAGGCTAGTTGATCAAATGAGTACTATTGTGGAGCAGATTGGGCAGCAGCTAGCTGATAGCAGTATGTCACACCTCAACGCATCAAGCCCCACAGCTGCTGTACATACAAGTCATGAAGAAAAATGCTATAAAAAGGACTCCTCCCCCAGCCACACACTGGATCTCTCCCAAATCCAGCTGGTCACTCAGAGAGAAGTTAAAGACCCACCTGTATTCCGAGGGGAGAGCTCAGATACACTGACTGTTGATGAATGGGAGGAATCAATGAAAAATTACATCAGAAAAAGTGGTGTTCAGCTGGAGAATCAAGCTGAGGAAATTCTCATCCACCTGAGAGGCAGAGCAAAGGATGTGGTGAGATTTGGAATAAGAAATGGTGAAATTGATGTCCAGCATAACCCACATGCCATCTATGGGCTCCTTTGCAAACACGCTCCAGCCGTTGCTCCTCTGTGCCCCTAGCCAACTTTTATTCCACCCTGCCAAAAGAACAGGAGAATCCATATGAGTATTGCCTAAGACTGAACAGAGCCGCTGATGTTGCTGCAAGTTGTCTTAAAGTGCAAGGTAAAATGTTTGACAATCCCAGTGTTGAAGTCACACACATGTTCATCAGACACTGCCCCAGTAGAGACATAGCTCTTACTTTTAGGTCCAAGACAACTGATAAATGGTCGGCTCGTGAGGTTCAGGAAGTGTTAGATGAATACCATACCAAGGGTCTCATATCTTCTGCTGAGAGAAGTAGCAGAATCAGCGTGAACAAAGCTGAGCTTTGTCCTAATGCAACTGCAGTTCCAGACATCCCCGAACAAAAAAATTCTGAGCCAAGACACTTCTGCTCTAGAGAGGCTAATTGGAATGCTAGAGAAAGTGCTACTTCAGGGCCCAGGTTATGCTCAAGCCAACACATACCACACAAACCACATAACAGGCTCCCAAAAATTGAGGGCTTAAATGACACACCATGTTCCATATTTAACGACAGCTCTCACTCTGCTGAGAGAACAGGCTGTGCTACCTGTGTCACTTACCTGGCCACTCAAGACGCAACTGCTCACAGGGGAGACGCCCTCCTCTCCATGGTCAGCAGGGAAACTGAATGATCTGTGTGCAGGGGAGGACAGCGCATATCAAGTGAGTGAGCCTCCCACCTTGGATTTGACAGACATCAATTATGAATCAGTGTGTCACACCTACAGCAGCATGGTGCCATCACATAAACCACTGATTGTGCAAGGCCTGCAAAGACTTTCAAAGACTGATAGCCTGTTCTACATGGATGTGTCGACCGATAGTGCACATGTTCCCAGAGCATTAGTGGACAGTGGATCTATGGCGTGCACTATAAGTGAGGCAGCAAACACAAAACTTTCACAGTCGATCCCTAACATTGAAAAATAAATCAGCTGAGGACTTTATTGTTGGCTGTGGAGGTCACCTTGTCACACCTTCTGCCATGTATGACCTCACTACAACAGTTTATGGCTATAAAGTGATCATTCCTGTTCTAGTTGTGCCAGGCCAAACTGACGAGATTATTCTCGGTAGCAACGCCATCAAATGGCTCATTTCACAGATGAAAGAGACTGTTAGTGGCCAAAACATCACATCTGCAGTGAACAGCGCTCAGGATGGAAATCTTCCCCATTTACTGTCTCTGCTGTCTGGCTCAGATCAATGTGAAAGTGGAGCGATGCCAAACAAAATTGTCACTGCTAAACTCAAAAGATCAGTCACTCTACTGCCGTTGTCTGAAGATTTGGTGTGGGCTAAGCTACCTGCGTCTGATATCTCTGCAGTGGGGACTACAGTCATCATTGAACCCACCCAGTCCAAGTCTATACCTGCACAAATTATCATGGGGAGAGTTGTCACTTCCTAATGGGGGGATGGCTGGGTTCCAGTCAAAATAGTAAATCCCACTGAAAAGCCACTAACCCTAAAAAGGAATGCAAAGGTTGCAGATGTGTCCACTTGTCTCTCTGTGCAGGACTTACCTGAACCTGATCGCATCCAGTCCAGTGCACAGTACACACAGAGCTCCCCAGGAGATATCACGCATCTTAAGTGACATGGGCTTGCAGGATGTGGACCTCTCATCTTGTGAAGTCTCCCTCGAGTGGAAAGATAAACTACTGCAGCTCATCGAGCAGTATGAGTCCATCTTCTCGAGACACAAAATGGACTGTGGTGAAGCAAAAGATTTTGTCCACAGAATACGCCTGGTCGATGACAAGCCCTTCAGACTTCCATACAGATGGGTTCCACCATGCCACTATGACAAGCTTCGGACGGCTCTGAATGAGATGGAGGAATTGGGGATAATTCGCAAATCTCAGAGTGAGTACTCATCTCCTCTTGTCCTGGTTGTCAAGCCAAATGGTGACCTTCGCATCTGCAATGACTTCAGGTGGTTGAACGCAAGAACAGTGAAAGACGCACATCCGTTGCCTCATCAGACAGATGCCTTCACTGCACTTGGTGGCAATGTGTTCATCTCCACAGTGGAACTCATGTCAGGTTTCTACAATGTCAGGCTGCACAAGGACGCCAAAAAATACACAGCGTTCTCCTCCCCATTTGGTCTCCATGAATATGACAGGATGCCTCAGGGCGTGACAAACAGTCCTGCTACTTTTATGCGCATGATGATGTCCATCTTTGGGGATGAGAAATTCACAAGCTTGTTATGCTACGTGGATGAACTTATGGTCCATGCTCCATCCGAACAGGTTGCACTTGAGCGTCTGCAGATGGTTTTCTCACGTCTTGCTGCCAACAACTTGAAGCTCTCGCCTAAAAAGTGTCACTTCCTCCGCCGATCTCTAAAGTTTCTGGGGCACATCATATGCGGAGATGGTGTTAAGACAGACCCGAGTAAAGTGCAGGGTATAAATGATGTGCAGGAAGCTGACCTGATGGAGTCTGATGGAGAAACACCATGTGCTAAGAAAATTAGATCTTTCTTAGGAATGATCCTGTACTACCACCATTTCATCGAGGGATGTTGTGCTAAAGCTAAGCCGGACTGACTGACTGAAGCTGACTGGACTGACGAGTGCAGAGAAGCATTCAGAACTTTGAAACATGAGCTTGTGCACAGTGTCACATTAGCCTATCCAGATTTTGACGCATCATTCATCCTCGCTGTTGACGCCTCCTTCGATGGCTTAGGAGCTGTCCTCTCCCTCTCTGCCTCCTGGTGGAAAGATTGCCAGACCAGTGGCATTTGCCAGCAAGACGCTTTCACACTCCCAGCTGAATTATCCAGCACATCGGCTGGAGTTTCTCGCTCTTAAATAGGCGGTCTGTGGCAAGTTTAGCCATTGGCTAAAAGGGCGGTCTTTCACAGTCTGAACATATAATAATCCATTGACATACATCTTGACTAAACCCAAGTTAGATGCATGTGAACAAAGATGGGTTTCAAAGCTTGCAGCATACAGTTTCGACCTGAACTATGTCCCTGGCACAAAGAATGTGGTTGCTGATGCACTCAGCAGAGAGCCATTTGTCCAGTCATGCATAAGCCACCACCTTGTAACTGAGCCTTACACCTCTCTACTGAACCAAGTAAAGTGGGATGGTGGATTGGACAGTACAATATGCATTCAGATGTACCAACTGCCAGTTGGTTGTTGATCAGTCCGAGGGAGAAGCTGTTGTCACCCTGCCTTCTCCTCAGGGGTCCCTCTCGTCACAGGATGTCTCAGCTGTGTTGGATGCACATGACTCCGGTGATGACAGCCAGATGAGAGCCACGGGTCCGGCTATTCCCCAGCTTGCCGGTGTCGACCAAACTGCCTCTCTGCCAAGAAGTGAACTGGTTAATCTGCAGGAGCAGGATGACGTCTTGGGCAGGGCTCTCTTTTACATCCAACGTCACAGGAGGCCCACTAGGCGTGAGCGTGCTGATGAGTCTCGTGGTGTAATGAAACTGTTGAGACACTGGCCCAAACTCTCCATCAGAGATGGCATGTTGTACAAGGTAAAGAAAGACAGACAAATGAACATGACAATTCACCAATTTGTTGTTCCAGACTCCCTGAAAGCTCAAGTCCTCGATGGCCTCCACGATTCAGCTGGTCATCAGGGGCAGGCTCGCACACTTTCTCTTGCCAGGCAGAGGTTCTTCTGGATAGGGATGGAACGTGACATCATCAGTCATTTTGTTTCCGCTGTGTGGTTGGGAAGACCCCAGAGCCTAACGACCGTGCTCCTCTTGAAAGCATTTGCACTTCTGAGCTGATGGAACTTGTCTGTATTGACTTTTGGAGTGCTGAACAGACTGACAAGAAGTGTGTGGATGTTTTAGTTGTAACAGATCACTTTTCCAAACTGTCGCATTCATTCCCATGCAAAAATCAGTCAGCGAAGCAGGTTGCCCGTCGTTTCTGGAATGATTTTTTCTGCATATATGGGTTCCCTAAACGTATCCATTCGGATCAGGGTGCAAATTTTGAGAGTCAACAGGGCAACAGAGATACAACAGGACTCTTGGAAACATGATAAGAGCCCTCCCTCCCCATTCCAAAGCCAGATGGCCACAAATGCTTCAGATGCTGATGTTCTGTTACAACTGCACTGAGCACGAGACGACAGGGTTTGCACCCTTTTTCTCATGTTTGGGAGGATTCCACGTCTGCCTGTTGATGTTGTGTTCCAGCATGCCCTCCCCAACAGCGCTGTTGTCAACCACCGTGAGTTTGTCTCTTGCCTAAAACAGAACAGTCGGACAGAACAGTCTCGCCAAGCAAAGAACTACAACCACAAAGCAAAAGGTTCTCCCCTCACTGTTGGTGACAGAGTCTTCCTTGCAAATCGCGGTGAGAGAGGCACGAGGAAAATTGCTGACAAATGGGAATCCACAGTTTATGTAGTGGCGTCTGTGAAACCTGAAATGACGACGACTTGGAGTCGAGTTGTTCTTCTGTTGCTGGGAGTGGACAAAGTGACCCAGTGTTTCCTGTTGACATACAGGACGGTGAGACAAAGACAATTCACTGGATCCTACAAATGGATGATGCAAGTGATGGAGACGCTGCAGCCAGCCAGCCCGATTGTTCTCATGTTGTGACTGTGAGTGCCCCGCCCTCAGAGGCTGAAGTGACTGTGGTCCCACATGCTGTGTGTGAGATCTTGAATACCCCTGATCCTTCAGTACTTGCTGCACAGTTGCCCTCCCCTGAGCCCCCTGCTGAACATGTTATGTCCCGGACTGCACCCTCCCAGCCCTCAGCAGCAAATGCTCAACAAGTCCCCTCCCCTGTACATGTAACTGACACACAGCCAGGTGCACTCACACAGGACCAAGCAGTCTGCACACAGCCACCTCCACTTTGCACTAGGGCAGGTAGACCTATAAAACCTCCAGCTCGACTCATTTGTGAAATGAATGAACAGATTGTGGATGATTCAGTGTCAACAGTTGATTCTCTGTTTTCTTTTATGAGGAACATGTTTTCTGGATAGATTGCTAAATGTTTTGAGAGTTTTTGCACTGGTGCTACCCTGAGTATCTTGAAGTTATGTCTGCTATAGAGCAATGTTTACAATATGAAAGGTGTATACGGCATCTTTTGTGTCTATGCTAGTAAGGGGATTGGCCAACCCTTTTGCTGACTTGTTTCCAAGTGGAAGGTTTCTAACTGACTTAAACAGGATTATGCTCTTAGTACTACACAACTGGTTCTGAAATGTGTATTGTGTGTTTTTCGTTTATTGTGCCCCAATTTAGCAGGATTTAAGGGGGGTGTATGTCACATAGTTAAAAAGGTTCATGTTAAATCAATGGTTAAATCCCGTAAATGGGACAACACCGTCATCTGCTGTTTTAAATTGGTACCTGCATTGCGTAGTAATAGCGGATTATGGGTAATCCTCAAAGCAACAGAGGATTTGCACTGAGGTAACATGTCTGTGAATGTCTGTGGACAAAAACAATGTTAACTTACTTCTAAAGCATAAATTAAGCTGACTGTATTTAGTTGGATATAAGTTGTCTTACATTAAGTTCGCCCCATTTTTATTAAGTCAACTGTCCGTTTTTTATGTGTTTTATTGTCAGTAAAGATATCCCTCCAGTATCTCTAGCTTAAAGTAACATGGTGCCGTCTTTTCAGACAGAGCATGCGCCGTTTGTCCACAACAGATGATTCTCCACCATTATCCTTTATCACATCAGGTACGTTTTGTGTCACAATATGTCGTTTAATAGAGTGTGGTGATGTTTAAAACATGCCGTTGAAGTATTTTTCTGTGGTGTATTTACGGTGTTGTGTAATATAAGTAAATTGCATCATTGTTATAAATGTAAAATACTAAAAGGGTAACAGTTCAGTTTAAGAAATCTAATATATTTTCATGTGCATTTTTTTTGTTGTATTTTCTTTTCTTTCATAAATTTAAGAGACAGACAGTTTTTGTTCTGTTGATCTTATTTACATAAATTTAAATCCACTATACGATCACTGTGAAAATGTACAGAGATTTGTATTCATTTTGTGAACATGTAAAAATGTAAACAAATGGGTAATCCAAACAAATCAACGGAGGATTTGTACTAAGACAGAGCATGCGCTGTTTGTCCACGACAGATGATTCTCCACCATTATCCTTTATCACATCAGATGGAATAAACCACTGTTACCCAAACCTGACCAGCTCTGAGAGGTTCATTTAGCCCGTAGACAAACCACAGAGGTCACATGGTGATCACAAAGACAACTAGAACGGCACTCAGTGCGCATACCTCCGCCAAGGCCCAACAGCCCAACATCTTGTTTAAAAAAAAAAATCTAGCGGATTTAAATATGTTTTCATAGGGTTAGGGTTAAGGTATCTCGCAATGTTAAAGAATAAGATTGAAAAAATCCAGGATCCGCCCCTTTATCTGCTGTGCCCCTATTTAACTGGTTGTTATAATTTCAGATTCAAGTTGCCACCGAGCCCCTGTTGCATTGTGTGTGTGTTTTTCAGATGTGTGTGCTGCCGTGCCACACCATATTAGCTGCAGCTGTTTTATTTCTAATTATTATTATTTTTTGCATAAGCTAATTCCCCACAATGGTATTAAAACACAGTTTAGAAAAGTTGTTTAGAATAATAAATGTACTCTGGGTGATGAAGATGATATTTAGGTGATTTTAGGTGAACTTGACAACGAGTGACAGGATATATGGCAGAAATAAGGCTGTTTGTTGAGCAATAAATTCATTATTTGATGGGTTTTATGCAGACTGTGTGGCCAGTTTTAGGGGCATGGACAGGGTGTTGTTTTTGGTTAAATATTGCTGCTCTCTTCTGTCTCGTCATGTGGTATAGGTTTCATTTTAAAATCATCTCTTGCTTTTATATCGAATAGGACAGCACTCATGGAGTTACTGCACCAAAAATGCTTATTGTTAAAATAAGTGGTCATTTCAGCACCACAGGAAAATAGAAATAGCTCCTCTGCTCTCTGTTGTTTTTTTTCACCTTTTAGCAGTTTTAATGTTGGAACTATATCTATGGCTCTAGCTTTCTCTTTGACCTCTTTGCTTAGTAAGTAACTAATTCGACTGTAAAATCCAACACATTGTTGGTAATATACAGTACGTGTGTGTGTGTGTGTGTGTGTGCATGCGCTTCATAGTAAGTCGCGAGCGCTAGGGCCCGTCATATTGTGTGCACTGGGGCCCCAAGTAACTATTTTACGCCACTGAGAAACACTTTAAAATTGCAAAATGCTATGATATAGAAAGTAAGACCCTATCCCCGAGAGTGCAAACATCAGGACTTCATGAGTGGAAAAGAGCCACAGGTTTCCTGGGGCTACAGCAACATCTGGAGCCTGGCCTGCTCCTCCTCCATGCCTCCCTCTGGAGCCCGCACAAACACACTTCAACTTTTAACCTCTGTGTGTAATTTAAGAGGTAGCTCCAGGTAGTTAACTGTCTTTTTAAAGAATTCTAGGCATCTCTCTGCCAGCAGTGGGCTGGAGCGCAATCAAACGCATAGTCAGTGTGAGTGCAGATCAATGTGTCCTCATAATTCACTATGGACTGACACAGCTTGTAATCTGTCTCTGGGCAGAGATATGCTCACAGCCAGGTCAGCCTGAGCTACAATCACATTTATGACCAAACAAAACACTGGGCTTTTGATATGAAGCCTGGGGCTCCTGGGGGAAATGTGAAACCAGCACAGTCAACTGGAGTTGGAACACAAATTAGATCAGCAAACCAATTCTCAAATAAAAGCCAATATTCAAATAAGCCTCAAATAAGTAGTCTCAAATAATAACACAAGCAAATACAGGCTGGTTGCTGTTAAAGGCCTACGCTAATGACTTATGTGCTAAATTCAGTATTGCCCATTGCCACAGCTCAATTTACACCAGTACACCAACAGTCATGTCATACTCACCACTTTGCTGAGAGCACTTTCTCTTTTTAACACAAATACACTCAATAATTATTTCCAATTGCTTCAACTTTGCTCAGTCCATCCTGTGGATATTTCACATGAAAAGCCTCCCAGAAAGGCAGGATTATGTCCTTTGAGCTGCTGGGAGGCTTTTAATATAATACATATGTGCAGGAAAGTTTAATTTCGATTCTGCTTATCGGTTCCTAAAAGAGATATATTTTTATTTTTGCAAACAAAGGCTACAATCTGCAAGGACGTGGCTACCTGCCAGGACCTTTTTATTCATCTGCCAGGACCTGTCTGTCTACGTCACGCATCAGCGCCTGCATTTTGATAAGAGCTAGCGGTTAGCCTAACGTCGCAGCAGCAGTGTGTGATGGATCGGAGTAAAGGGTCAAAAGTGTGGCCGTATTTTGTCAAAGAAAGTGACGACAAGGCTAAGTGCAGTAAATGTGGGACGTTGATTAGCTGCAAGTCGGGTTGCACTTCCAACCTGTTAAAACATTTAAGGCAGCACAGCATCGATTTGAAAGAGTGTAGAGTATTTGATGTCTTGCGGTCCCCGAGTGCGAGTGTGTCAGCCTGCTTAGCCAGCGCCAGCACCTCGCAAACACCTCACGTCATCCCTCCAGTAGAGCCAGGGACAGCGAGCCATGAGACACCGTTCTCTTTAGCAATGAAGGGAAATATGACAAAAGAAAAAAGAAAGAGTGCCACAGAACGGTAACCGCATTTGTGGTGAAAGGGCTACACCCGTTCTCAGTTGTTGAATCTCCATCATTTAGGTAACTTAGGCAAGATTTAAAAAATAAAAAGTTGAAAGAGGAGGATCCTCATTTATTATTTATTTAAGATTTTTTTTTTATTCACATGGCTGTGGATCATATGTTTTTATTGTATGTATTCATTTTGTTAATGTTCAGTTAACGCTTAAAAAATAAAAATATTTTTGTTATCTAAACATTTGACCCCTTTTTACCATATTGGAATTGAAACTGGGAATCATTAAGAATCGGAATCGATAAGCTGAATCGGAATCGATAAAATTCAAACGATACCCAACCCTATACTTAATGACCAATAAATAAACAATAAATTAGTGAGTGTTTTGTCAACTACTGTTTACAGGGTCAACAATAAACTTTCAATAACAATAAGTCCAATAGCTGTTCATCTATGTCTGGTAGAATGACAGGCAGAACAACAAACCGACCAGGCCGGAGTGGCTAATCAGGGCTCTATCTAGCATCAGGAAGCAACCAAATGAGCAGATAGTAAGCGTGGAGCGGACTCTGAGACTCTGTGGCAAAGAGTAAGGTAATGCATTAGTTTTAGTCAGTTAAATTTAGTTGTTTATGTTTTCAAATAAACAATCTGTTACTTTTTTTTAACCCAGTGATCGGAGTTGTTTTTTAGTGGTTTTATTAGTCCTTCGCCACTTTATCACAGCTTTGCTGCATGTTTTATTTATTTATATACTTGTTTACTGTTTGACTACTGCTCTAGCTTGAAGCTGGCGGTTAATGCTAAGTGCTACAGTCATGTCCAGAGAAGACTCTCTGGAACTCATGAAAGCAAATAAAAAGATCGCTGACCTTAGGGAGGATATTCGCCGGCTCTCTGATGAACTGAAGAGAAAAGAGGCCCTGCTGACCAACTGCATGGACGTGGCTCATAAGCAGTCACTGTGGATTTTCTCCCTCACTGCGGCCCTGCAAGACAAGGCGCCATGGGACTCGTCCATCTGTCCACGGCCCGCATCCTGCTCGACACCCAACCATCAGTCATCCTGGACTGAAGTGGTAGTCTGCGGCCGGAAGAGAGTCTAGGACAGGGCCGACTCGCCTCCTCACCTAAGCCTATCAGGGCCTCGTAGCGGTTGGTATAAACCCGGCTGTTGGTCCCGGACCTACCTCAGCGTCCGTGGGAACGGAGGCCCCCTCTCCCGCGGCTCCCCGCTCTGGTGGATCAACCTCTGTGGGCTGCGTGGCTTCCTCTCTGCTGGTGGCGGGGGCTGCTCCCGGGTCCTCATCCCGGGCAACGACCTCCGCTGCCTGGCTTAGGATCCTGAAGGAGGCGGTGCACAGGCGCTCTGGAGGTCTTCCTTGCCCCGAGCCGGTAGGGAATCCTTCTCCTGGAGCTGAAGTCGCTGCCTTGCCAGAGTACCCGCCTGTACGACCACAAAGTGAGGAAAACTCTTCTCCACGTCCCATCTTCTCCCCAACCACACTAATAGTGGGGGATTCCATAATTAGGAACACGCGTTTCTTCAACGCAGCCACTCGCTGTTTCCCTGGAGCCACGGTCCTGGTCATCCTGGATAAGCTCCCGGGGCTGCTGCGCTCACTCCCGCCCACCACAAACCAGGTGATGGTCCACATGGGAACAAACAACACAGCTTGTCAGCAGTCCGAACGGACCAAAAAGGATTTTAATGACCTTTTTAGTTTTTTAGGTGACTGTCACAAGTCGGTTTTTATCTCCGGTCCGATCGCAACTATGCCTCGATGTGGAACAGCAAGATTCTCCTTGGCCTCCACACTTGGGTGGCTCCAGTCTGCATCTGCAAGGCTCATAATGTTGGTTTTATTGACAATTTTAATCTGTTCTGGAACCGTTTCTCCTTTTTCAGTCCACCCCAATTAGTTAGGTAGTCGAATGCTATTGCTAGCGGCTAACTTGCAGCACACTGTACAGTCTGCTCCACGTGACTGGCTGTTTACATCTCAAACCCCCTCCACGGAAACTCTACCTCTATCTGTGCCAGTAGTGGCACCTCAGAGTACTGTGCCCCCTGCTAGCTCCCCCAACTGGCCTCATCTGTCATTAACCCTCTCACCAGAAACATTCCCCATACAGACCATCATAAGGCGCAGAGCATCCTGTTCACACAGTATATCTAAAGGTGGTAACAATAAGAACTTGCGCCCTATTCGCTGTTTGCCTGCTTCTCCTCCCTCTGCAACAGCTACTGTTTCTCCAGCAATTATGGTGTCTAGCCCACTTATACTAAAAAATGGCGCTTTTCAATGTGAGATCTTTTAACAGTAAAACTTTTATTTTAAATGATTTTATTTTGTCTGCCAACTTGGATGTTATGTTTCTAACTGATTCCTGGTTACAAACTCGGGACCACCACCAGCTTGTTGAACTGTGTCCTCCATGCTATGACTGTTTCAGTAAACCCAGGAATAGTGGGCGTGGTGGTGGCCTTGTCAGCGTTTTTAGGAACCGTCTCAAATGCCATCAGTTACCATGCAATGAATTTTCTTTGTTTGAAGTTCTCCTGTTTAAACTAGTTAGTCCCCACCCGATCATATTTGTTTTAATTTATCGCCCTCCAAAATCTATCAGCAGCTTTCTAGTAGAACTCCCTGAATTTTTACCTGCACTTGTTTTAAAGTATGATAGAATTGTTCTATGTGGTGATTTTAATATTCATATTGATGACTCTTCAAATGGTCACGCTGCTGAATTTCTAAACATCACTACGTCTTTTAACTTGACACAACATGTTTGTGGACAAACACATAACCGTGGCCATACCTTGGACCTTGTTTTTACTCTAGGTGTGAGAGTTCCCTCCGTGGACCTAATAGATATGGGTGTGTCTGATCATAAATGCATAGTTTTTACCAGTTAAATAGACATTTAATGAGCAAAGTGTCTCAAGGTTTTGTACACTTTTTAATTATAACAGCCCTCTCTTGTCTGAACCTTATCACACTAATGACCTAACTAATTGTTTTAACTCAGTCTATGCGTCCATATTGAATAATATTGCCCCTCTTAAGGTCAGGTCAAAGCCTACACAAAGAAAGCAGCCGTGGATAAACCATAATATTCGCAACTGTAAGTCAGAGTGTAGGAAAGCAGAGCGGAGATGGAAGAAATCAGGCCTCCAAGTTCATTATTTGGCTATGAAGGAACTACTACTAAACTATAATAATATGGTTAAGAATGCAAGAGCAAAATATTTTTCTGAACTTGTCTCTGCCCACCAGCATAACCCCAGACTTTTATTCAAAACCGTTGATCAGCTGGTGAATCTGACCCCTCCTTGCGCCACAGCTGAAAGTGAGGCTGATTGTGAAAAGTTTTTATCTTACTTCATTGATAAAGTAGAGTCCATCAGAGCCTCTGTCACCCCCAACGGCATATGCTCTGATATCGATCACCCACAACAGCACATTTTAAATCACTTCCCTCCTGTTGGGATCCATAACTGAAGGTATTTTATGGTGTGAATCAAACTGAACTTTGTGAGACCACATGGTCTTTTGTTC
>JBBPCS010001441.1:0-15090 GCA_037974645.1 Hollardia meadi
GAACAAAAGACCATGTGGTCTCACAAAGTTCAGTTTGATTCACACCATAAAATACCTTCAGTTATGGATCCCAACAAGAGTATATAAACATTTAAAAACTTGTTTAGAACACAAAGTAATCTAAGCAGGTAAAAGGACATAGTCTATATCAGTGTTTACTGTTGTATTTATTAATAATTATAACCTCTATGAGTTACTGATGACACAGTAAACATAGTTGTGATCACATATGATGCATGATAACAGACCCGAAGAAAACCTTACAGTGTGTTGTAAAACATTTCTTGACTTTTTATACAATATGCATACATCATTCACAAGTCTCATAAAGACGTGTTGAGCTTGTAGTTTGATTTAGAAGAAATCCAGGAAGTGGACCTTGAGTTAAGAATCCAGAGGCTTTCAGCAACATCTTGTGGCTGATGGAGTTGCCTCAGTTGCTAGGGAGAGTAAATATGTCATAAGTATGATTAAACTAATTCATCAAAGAATGGGGGCGGTCGTGGAGGTAGAGCAGTCAGTATGACAAGGTGACCTTGGGCAAGATACTGAACCCCAAATTGCCCCCGAAGGCCAAGCCATCGGTGTGTGAGTGCATGCATGAATGGTTACCTCTCCTAATGAGCAGGTGGCACCTTAGATAGTAGTGTCTGCCACCAGTGTGTGCGAATGGGTGAATGTGATAAGTGTTGTAAAGTACTTTGAGGAGGCACTATATAAATTCAAGTTTACCAATATGACACATTTTATATTGTCAAACATTTGTTATCTTTACATGATAGTGTTTGTAAACCATATATTAGTGGTTTACTTACTAATGCTAAATAACATCTTATTTAACATTACAAGTATTTAACAGGTTTAAAGTCAAGTGTTACCCCTTAGCTGTTAATACCTCTGCAGCCTGTTGCACAAGCTGATTTTGCAGCTGCTTAGTTTGTCACTAAACTCACCACTGCACCATCTCTACTAAGTTGACTGTAATCAAAACACATTTATTGATTAAATAAGAAGAAAGTAATGCATGCCATCACATGTGAACACCCTAATGCATGATACAAGGGGTATGTCTGCCCACCCCATTAATTATTAATCAATAATCTCTCCTACTAATGTTTTATCAAAGGTGAAGATGGCAGCACTTCACATGAATATGGTTGTAAATAGTAAAACTCTCGACAAACATTTCTGGAAACCCTCCGTCGTGGCGAAGATATCCTGCTGACATTAACACTTAAGCAGTTACAATTTTCTATTACAAGCAACCATATGATGCTAGTGACAACTCCCATCTCAAGTGAATGCAGCACACTGCATGCCCAAGTGTCATCCCAGCAACGTTAATTCTATGGTGAAACCTGCTTTTATAGTGCAACCCATTTCTACGAGGTTAAAGTGTGCTGCAACAGGCTGCCATACTTTTATTTAAATAGGATTTCATTGCTTGTAATGGAGTATTTTTTACATTGTTGTCTTGGTACTTGTACTCAAGGGACCTGAGTACTTCTTCCACCGCTATTCTCTATTTCTTACTGATGCCCTCTCCTCCTTCTCCTCCTTCTCCTCCTTCTCCTCCTCCTCCTCCTCCTCCTCCTCCTCCTCCTCATTCTCTACCTTCCTCTGTCTCCTTGACTGAGGTCTTGTCAGAGGCTACTCATATTTCAAAAATGCTCAGGGAAGTAAATGAGATGCCACTTTCCTCAGCCTCCTCAGCAGGAAACAGAGCCGTTTGTTGAGCTTAACGCTTCGCTGCCCAGCCAGCTCATCCCTTCAAAGCACTGAAGACAGCACTGAGATCGCAATTATGCAGTGGCAGACGAGCCAATTTCACTCACACGGCCACATCAGTACATGACAGATACTCTCAAGTAGGGAGGACGGACACGAGCAAAGCACATGCACGCCACCACATGCACACACAGACCACAAAAGCAGTGCAATGTTTGTTTTTTTCACCCTCCTCATAGATGTTAATGCATGTGTGTGCTCTGCGTGTGCTATGTGTGTCAGCCAGAGAATTCCACTGGATTGTCACAGGCAGCTGATTGGGAAAATAGAGGCCATTAGTCTTTTAAGGAGAGGCTTGGTATGGAGACAGAATAGGTCCAAGAGTTATTGATTACTGGACGGAGAGAGGGAGAGATGCTATCTGCAGTTAGGATCAATGGCCTCTGTGAGCTTAAAGTTTGAAAATGCAGAACGACTCTTGATCAGGGAGGTAAGGGAGAGTTTTTCCTCTGCAATCCAAATATACATTTCAGCAAGACCTACTTTCTTTTTATTTTAAAAATCATTGAGATTAAGAATAAAATAAGATTAAGATTGTAGCTTTATAGCCTGATGGCCACAAAACTTCAAAAGAGAACGCATGCCCTAAGCAAACAGCTTGATTGTGAGCATCAAAGTCCAAATAAGATCCTCTAAGGTGCTGGAGGAGTGATTTACTACAAATAGTTTGCCGTCAGATTTTCACTGCTGCACCGAAGGGTAAAATGGTTGGATGTAAAAATGAGGCAAACTAACATGTTGTTCTGTTGTTTCAGGCTTTTCCAGGTAACAATAATGCAGACACTGTGGTACAGTACAAACTTAAACAGCCGGTGATAGCCCGCTACCTCCGCCTGATTCCTCTGGACTGGAACCCTACTGGGAGGATTGGACTCAGACTGGAGATATATGGATGTCAATACAGTAAGTCTGCTCTCTGGCTTGTGCTAATCCTTTTTAATAACACTTTGTTTTATAAAGCACTAAATGGTTTACATTCTGATCTGCTGTTACGTTACAAACCACCCAGACCTCTCACGTCTTCCGGAACATGCTCCACATATCTGGAACTGCCGTGGCATATTGGCATATTTCTGTAATAATATTGTTTTACTATTTGTTATATACTCTAGTAGACTGTACATATTTTCTATATACTGATTTTCTATTTTTCTTGATTTCTCTATGCTTATACTTTTCTATTCTTGAATGGGAGCATCTGTAACGTGAGCAATTTCCCCTCGGGGATCATTAAAGTATTTCTGATTCTGATTCTGAACAAACTCCCAGAGAGCTGCAGGTCTGCTGCAACTCTCAGTTCTTTTAAATCCAGCCTGAAGACTTTTCTATTTGCAACTGCCTTTTATTAAATCAAAGAATTATTAATTTCTTTGACTACACTGTAACTTTTACTCTTTTACATTTCTCTTTAATTGCCCCCCGGGGACAAATAAAGTTTCTTGAATTGAATTGAATTATATTTTATTTATTCTTTTATTATCTTTTTAACTCTTTAATTTCTATCAAAATTTTTTTTTTCTCTTATGTTGCTTTTACATTGTACAGAAGCGTATTGCTGCCACACCAGGAAAAAACAAATAAGATCAGTATATTGTACAAACATGATAATTATATTGTAAAAATGTGATAATTATATTTTACAAACGTGATAATAATTATATTGTACAAACGTGATACTTATATTGTACAAACATGATAATTATATTGGAAAACGTGATAATTATATTGTACAAACATGTTAATTATATTGTACAAACGTGATAATTATATTGTAAAAACGTGATAAGACATGGCAAGATTCTGCTGTTACTGAGCACGGTCGATGACATTGTGATAAGTATGCGCACACTACAAAGGACTTTAAAACGCATGGGACTTTACAGAAGGAAGAATCAGTCCGACCCTCTGGAGGTAGCATCTTTTCTCATTGATCAGCCATGCATGAAGTATAACTTAATCAAATCGTGTAAATGAGCCATTTCCCTCAATTTATCCGCTCTCTACACACCGTTTCATCATTTCCTCATTACATCATAACCTGAAACTTTTCACGTTTGTACAATATAATTATCACGTTTGTATATACTGATCTTATTTTTCTTTTCCTGGTGTGGCAGCAATACGCTTCCGTAACATTGTGTCTTGATGCCTTCTATATTTTATAAAACAATTTGAATTGCCTTGTTGAAATGTGCTTTACAAAT
Source organism: Hollardia meadi (assembly GCA_037974645.1). Lineage (NCBI taxonomy): Eukaryota > Metazoa > Chordata > Actinopteri > Tetraodontiformes > Triacanthodidae > Hollardia > Hollardia meadi. Next base: position 3,993 of record JBBPCS010001441.1, read on the forward strand.
AAACCTGCCTTGCCTTATAAAAAATAGAATATAAACATGAAGTTAGGTATCTGGATTTTCAAGTTTCCTATTCGGACTAGAAATTATATTTTTTATTGTTTAGGTCCAAAAAACGTGTGAAGAAATTCAAGAATCCTGCACTTAAAGTCGTTTCTGTCCTCAAACCTTCCTCAAGTAAAATTGAACAAACTTAAATTTTACCTGATGAAGGTCTGCATAATTAAACATAAACTGATTATATGTGGTGTGCAAGAGTCTTTACTCACACGTGATGTCACACATGATGCTGCAGGGCTAATTTTTATACAGTAAAACGCAGTTTTTAAATTGGAGCTGTGAAGTTAAAGGAAACCACTGATGATGCTAGTCACACATTACTGATCCACATGAATTTCACAACAAAGACACTTTATTACTCTCACTGGTCTTTTTTTTTTGTTAAAAAACTAGACCGGAAAAAAATGACAATCAATACCTTCAAGCAGTACAATACTGTCATGCACTAGAAAATACAGGCTGTTGTTGGTGAGGTTTACACGGACCACATTGTCTCATATGGTGCTCAGTACGAATTGAAAGACATGGAAACTTTCAGTGCATGACAAATTCCTCAGCTGTGAAATAAAAGTGATTCAAGAATTTGAGGTAAGTGCATTAAAAACATTCTAAATTTCACTGGTAGGGACGCACGTCTTCCCACCATCACTGCTGAATGGAACCTTGGCTGTTTGTAAAGCGGGAGGCACGTGTATATGTACCTCTTTCGATCAATACACACATTTAATTTCCCCAGAACAGACTATTTTTTCAGTTTTGAATCTTGAGTGTCTAGCAATTTGCCCTGACAGTCTTCAGAAAGTCCTCATAAATTTCATTTTTGAAACTAAAGCGTTGGATCAAGATATTATTGGAAAACTGACTGAATACACCGCTAACTTACACCAGAGACACACTGCCTGCGTGAGCGGTGTGGGCATGTCATGAATCCTCTTGCTTTTTATTTAGACACCCATGTTAACAGGGTATAGCAGCCAAACGGCCCCAGCAAGGTTCAGGTGCTGCTGCAGCGGCGCTTCATATAGAGATTCTGCGTGTTGGCTATTCTTTTGGCAGTTATCAGCCATAGACAGTGAAAATGATCTATGGATAGTCATTTGACATCCTTTCAGCAACATTACACTTTTCAGTACAGTTTCAACATCTAGATCTGTAGAATATGGGAAAGGCAGAAAAAAATAAATAAATATAAGCATCAGGTGAAGGGCAGTATTTTTGTGGTGCTCTCCCTCTCTGAACAAGAATAAACAAAAATCACGTCATCGTCCTTATTGATGGCTATTATCAAATGGAAACTCAATGTTTAATAAAAAGATAGCAGTAAAATTAGTAGCTGGCTGAAAGAAGCAAACGATCTAATGAACTTGAGTCCAAATTTCTCCTGACTTTGCTCATGGCTGTTTGTTTTGTGTTGATACGGGCGTGGATATCTATAGATACTAGTCTAGGTCTAAACCTTACTAGAAATTTAAGCGTATACAGTATAGTTTCGCATTAAACTGTTATGTAGTATGTAATTTAAATTGATAAATCTGTAATTGAAAAAAGAAGTGTATCTCTGTTTTTTGTAAATCAATGCTCTTCCACCTACTTTCTCTTGTCCCGTAGCTTCTGATGTGGCCAGCTTTGATGGCAGCAGCAGCCTGATCTACAGGCTGAGTGTGTGGCTGAGCCTGACGGGGAAGGAGGTCATCTCTCTGAAGTTTAAAACCCTAAAGAATTCTGGGACGCTGCTCCATGCAGAGGGACAGAGAGACCACAGCCTCACTCTGGTGTTGGAGAAAGGACGACTGCTGCTCTACCACCAACAAGGTGCAACATCATTCTGCCAATATTCAGATTGGATAAAAGATAGTCATATCTCACAGCAGCACAGAGCTATGCAAAGAGGCAGGAAAACAGAAACCAGAAAAACTATGGAATTAAATAAATATAGTATAAAGAGATATTGAAATGCTATATACAATATAGAATACCCTACACAAAATATAGTGTATATACTTTAGCTATATATCTGTGCAATATATGCAATCCATTACATGACATTACTGGTAATAATGTTTACATTGTTATCAAGTATATGACAATGAATTAACCTGGAAACTTTAAACATATACACACACTTTACAGCAATAATTAACTATTTGTCATCATACTGTATGTGCCAGAAAACTTTAGAAAGTGGTTGGACCCAAATGCAGACACTGACACCGAGCTGAGAGGTGTAATGATAGTTATTAACGTTTGAAACACAGCGCTTATTGGATGTCGAGGCAGGCTGAGGTCAAATCCAGAAATCAATCCAACAAGGCAGCCAAATCCAAAAGGGCACAAGCATATATTATATACTGTAGGTATATGCTGTTTTGTGCCTAAACTTAACCAAAGTAACGTATAGACCCTGTGCATCAGGATAAGATACGTAGAGCACGAGCTTTTGCATGTCGGCTAGAGATGCTGAAGGGCACCTCGCACAACTGGATATGATGTGAAGGGAGCATGACAAAACATCGGTATGTGATGAGCTGGGATGAGAACGAGTTGGTTTCTCTATTTGGTTGTGTTGTGAGTGTTTGCAGCGCATGTGTTGTCAAATTGATGAAGATGTTTTCTTAATTTACTTGTGTTTTGTCTATTTGCATGTTGCAGTGCGTTGAGCTCTCTCTGCCACCATAGACATCTGATTTTTGCTGATTTTTGGGAGGATTTTGTATCTTAAAGATATTTGATGCAATGTTGAGTCTGAATGGGTTGTGTCTTTTTGTTTATTAGTTTGGATGTTATTTTGTGCTTTTCTCACTTTGAGCCTCAAGTCCTGCTGGTTTTTATTCTTGACATAATGTGTGATTGTGGACTGTTACACCGGGAATACCAGGTGAATGCTGATTTTTGTTGTTGTTGTTGTTTTGTTTTGGTAGGACAACAAACAGCAGTAGTCGAATTCCTGAGGAAAAGGACTCAGGAATAGATGTAGGCTAAAACTTTAAATTTGAACTTAATTATTTTCAACTTCTTTAGGGGAACTTTTCTGGCAAACTCTGCTGCTGTATTTTTCTGTTAATTTATTGTTCATATCTCTGAGTAAATGTCAGCTAAATGCCTAAACCGTACTGTGTAATTATGCACTCTCAGGCTTCAGAGCATTTACAATCCTGTCGCTATATGAGACATTTTATATCTAGCACATTTTTTGTCCCCACAATGAAATGGAGTGAGCTTCAAGTCGGTCTCCATCCATCTGCTGGTTTGTTTGCGTGTTTGTCAGATGTGATTTCTATGATACCACTGATCCAATTTTGAGGAAACTCTGGGGAATTATGCTTCTTTCTGCTGATGCTGATTAGCTCAATTCAGTGTTTATTTGTTTATCCATATGTCTCAAGCAAAATCTCAGACAAAACTAATCATATTTTGAAGAAATGTAGGGAATAAAGAAATGTAAGGCATGCAGTTATTACAGGTTAACGTAAGGAAACATAAATGTTGTTTACAGACTGTGGAGCATCATCTGTTGGGGAAAACAAGTTTACTCTCGTCTTAGTTTTTACTTTTTCTCTGTTTTTGCCAAACTTTTCCTCGATCAACTGTGTCTCTCTCGCACTGTTTCTCTCTCAGCTTGACATCTTCCCTCTTTTAATCTATGATGGATACGAGCAACATGTGTTACGGGTGAACTCTGTGGAGCACAGTGGGTGAGCACACCATAACATGATCCATGGCCTCTACCGGCACAGAATGGAGCACTGTGGAGACTGTGGGAGGAAATCTGTGTGTGTTGTTGGGTGTGTTAGTGTAAATGAGGTTAAACCTGAGGTGTTGTCGGATTGCCAAGCCTTCGTATTATCAACATATGGCAGGCCTCTCATCAAACATGCCATCTGACTGCTGGAGTCCTCTGCCGCTCTGCTCACCAAGTGTTCCTTTCCTTCCTTAATTAGGGTTGAAGGTTTTCCTGTAGTTTGGAAATTATTCCATTTCAGGAATATGTAACACAGAACAGGATTTCTTGCCCTAAATTAGGTTTGATTTTGATCACAGAACTTTGAATGATGACAGGAAGGCCAATATTCCCATACTTATTTGTATGTCAAAACAGTTATAGGTAGCTGTAATTGTTCTTTCTCTCTCTCTCTCTTCATACTGGGCGTCAAGAGATTCCTGGTGGAGGGCAAACAGAGGGTAGAATTCAATCGCTGCTTAAAGGTACATTAGGTCAGGAAAAACACTGCCTGAGACCCACTGCAGGGCCTAATTATATGTCAAGATACTATTAAAAACATTAACACCAGGCTTTAATAGGAATGCTCACGTTTGACACATTTCACCATGTGTAAAAGTGGAAAGACTGGAGTTTATGACCATCATTATAGTGCTGAAAATTAATGTACCTTTAAGACATACTGGGTTGCTTGAAGCAATGTAACTAGACAGCACATTGTTTTTCCTTGAGTTATTTGAGCAGCGCTCCGACTATGGACAGACGCCTGTTAAGGAGCTCTGCTTTTCATTTGCCTCACAACTCAAGTGAAACGCCACTGCTTTGTCCATGTATGGTGAAATAGTAGCCGTACAACCGGGATTGGAAAGTGTTAGTAATAAACAACGAGCATTATGGAAACCCCAGACATGTGTGGCTGTGCGTTTTCAGCTAACGTCTTCTGCTATGCTCTCAAAACCACATCAACCAGGAAACACAGACCCGAACTGTCACATGACCGGAGTTGAGAATTGCCTGCAGTGGCAAGGAGGGGAAATCTGTGTCATTCAGGAATCTTTGCAGGTCGTTTCAGTGATTTAGGCATGGGAGAGTTTGTGAACATTTAGGCGTAATATTAGGACTACATATCGTATGGACGTTACCTGTTGAATGACACAGGTGATTTGGTAATGGAGCCTCCATCTTGCATGTCTGATTAAATCACTTGTTTACAGATTGTACGCTCCACTTCAGTTGTACTTATTCTAAAAAAAACATTTTGCCACACAACTTGAACTTACTTTCATGCTTGGTTTTATGTTATTTGGTTAATATTTTAGGACTTCTTCAGATAGTTGATGACAGGAAAAGAGAGATAAACGTGGACATGAAACAAAGGTCCCCAGTCAGACGTGAACCAGGCATGTTGAGGTGTTCGGAGCTTTAGGCCCCATATAGGCCACAAGGGCATCCCTGAGCTGCCACTTTAACGTTAAAAGTAGTTTGAAGAAATTGCTGCGATGCAAAATTGCATTACAGTAATAATGGTTTGAAGTATATATGGGTAGCTACAACAGTTGTTTGTGTAAAGAAGACATGCAGTACATAAAACAGTCTTCACTATGTGACCTTAGAATCTGTGTGCTGCAGTTGTTTTTACTAGGAAATAAAGTCGATTTTGGCAGCATCTAAATTAGCTATTCAGTCGTAGTTTCACTGCTTCCTTCCTTCCTCCACACAATAAAGATAGATTATCGTCCAATTGCCTCAAGTTGGGAAGGGGTGTAAGAGTATTAATTCCCTGGTGGTATTGTTCATCTGTCAGCGATGGAGAGGTGTTAGCAGCAGAAGCCAGTCTGACATCAGCTGCCTGAGCGATGCCTGTCACATCTCCCCGCTATAGACCCGAGGCGATAGTCAACAAACTGCTCAAAGAACTCTGGGTAAATAAATACTGCTCGGTTTTGTAACAGAGCAGAGATCAGATTGAGCTATGATAATCCAGTGATACAGTAACATCCTGTGCCTCGATCACAGCGCTGTCACTGCATGCTTCCGTCTTTGGCTCTCTTTGTTTCCCTCTCTGCCTGCCTGCCTGCCCCATTTCTGCCTTTTCTATTTTCCTCTCTCGCCAGTGCTATTTATCACAGCCTCTCTCATACTGTATGTCGCCCCAAATCTGCTCTCTTTTTCTTCCAGAGGCGATTATTTGCCTTCTTCAATTGCATGCACTTTGCCTTTTTTTTCTCCTCTCCACACACACACACACACACACACACGCACGCACGCACGCACGCACGCACGCACGCACGCACGCACGCACACACACACACACACACACACACACACACAATCACACACTCCACAGTCAGTTGTTGGGTGAGGAGAAGAGAAGAGAAGCTGAAACTGGAAGAGCAAAGATAAAAACTGTGAGCTATTCTCTGAGGCTCTCCATACTTATCTCTCCCAGTTGGCAGCCTGATCCCGTCTGTCCCCGGCCTCTCTTTAACAGTGATACAAGTCACATCACGAGGAAAACAAGAAGGCTAAGACACAGAAGAGCTAAAGATGGATAATGATGGCAAAACACTGGACATTGTGGATATGTGTGTATCTTTTAAACATGCAAAAAGAGCCTCAGCCTGAGCAGATGTGTTGTTGTTGAATTAATGATGAATAAAAGCAGCAAAGACAGACAGACCAATAGGCAGACGGACAAATGGATAAATACCACAGTTAGTTGCCCTCTCTTCCTCCTGTGGCTGTCCAAGCAGTTGGAAGAAATTGTCTGGATCATTAAGATTTATGTCTGCTATCCAAAACCATCTCATTCCCTCTCTGCTTTACATTTATCAAAATGTCAGTTTGCTGTAGTGTAGCCCGCTGCTTCATAATTCAGTTCAATTCTGAACTGTCACCAGGACACTGTGATACACAGCCGTAAATACACTGAGGGCTAGTGCGTCCTGCTCCAGTGCATTCTGGAGGAATGGTGTTAAGTATTGCTGACTAAATAGCATCAGAGAGGCGTGCAGGGCAAGCTGCATGTTAAGTGAAAACCGGTCTTTTCGCTGCATCCTCCGTAATAAGGACATGCTGGTTTCTGGTCACTGGCTGTGTTTTTAGTGCGATACATTTAGAATATTTCAGATTTTACAGTGAAAAACGCTAATGAAACAAAACAGAAACATCCAGATCTTCCTGGAGGGAAGATGCTTTAGATCACAGTTAAAAAGATAAATCTCTCTGGACAACTTGTGCCAGTTGGCAGAGGACATAGAAGACAATGATTTGTGGTGATTACAGTTGAATTTGCTTACTCTGTTCCACTTTTTCTATCGTGATTTACAGTGAGCCCCCAGGAGGTTTTGCTATAAAGAGCCTCATAAGAGTTTGAGCCAGCAGCCTTTTGTGTTTTCAGAGGAGACCAAAACTGTTAAGATAACCATGGGATTTTCACTGTAACACACTCTCCTGCTGTATAATAAGTTAAGCTCTGTTTACAGCTACAATACAGCTCGTATCTCAAAATAAGTAGATGATAAGCTACACACAAAGCTGCAAAGTTAAGAGAAAAATGTCAAGACACACTCCGTCTTCCTCTGAAGAAGTGGGAGAGACAGAAAAACTGTGTACTTTTATGTATTTTGGGGCTTGCCTTCATTTTTGATAATAGATAGCACAGACGTAACAACAAATATGAGGAGGGATGTCATGCAACAAAAGTCCATGATCTGACTCACAGTAGGTCACATTGTGATTACATAGTCAGTGTCTCAAACATCTGAGTCACCGAGATGTACACTGACATTTTGAATGTTAAATGATTTTACCCAGACCTGCTGACAGAAATAAACTTTCTGACAGAATTCCCAAATTTGGATTTTAAATTTTTTTTTTATTGGGGATTTATTGACAAATCCCTGCCCCTCGAAGAAAAGCGGTACTTCCAACTCTTTTTGGTGAAATTGTGTAGCAGGTCTAGCAGGGGATTTTTTTTTTAAATTACCATTTAATCTGCTGATTATTTTTCTGATTAATTTCAGATTAACCTTAATTCTCATAATACCAATTTGTACCTTAAGAGGCGACAGTCCAATAGACCCCTGTGGTTTCAGCTGGGAGATAGATGAGCAATAAGTTTAATTTTCACAAGCTCTCTTAGAGTTTAGTCTAATAAAACAAACACACAAAATGTCAAGAAAAGAAATATTGTTACACCCATCAAAAAAATACCAGCGTACACCATCTGAATTCAAGTTTCTCTCTTTTACCGAGCTGAGACAAGCTTAACTGCCTCGTTAACTCATTGTAAAACACACTTCATTCAAAGGAGACATAAACAAAATGAAACTCACCAAACTGTCTTGGTTTGTATTTATACAATCAACTCTGGTTTGGTCGAAGTAAATCCTCATCTCACAGAGAAAGATGTGACAATAATTCAACTCTACATGCCGTTTTCGCACACTGCTGATGCCCGACTCTCTCACTCATCTGCCGCTTCACCTCTTTCCTGTCCTGTTCAGGTCATAAATCCCGCCCCTCAATCTTATTACATAGGAGATGGGTCAAACTAAAAACTCAAAGTACACATCAAAGAAATTTTGACGTGATTGAGTTCTCATCACGCTAATGTTTGTTGTGTCAAGTGTTCATTTTTGTGATCAGTTTGGTTTTAATTAGTTATTTTATACTATAAAAAGTGAAATGATTAAGCCGGGCGGGTGTATGGGCGGGACTGCGGCTCCACTGCCCGATCATTACTGCGTAGACTCTGGCTACAAATGCGTCAACAGTGGAAAATGGCAGCGGATGTTTCAGCTTCACTTTTGTACAGTGGGAGGAAGTGAAGACGCGTTGCCCATCTTAATTTTATGTCAATCATCACATACATCACATTTGAATTATAGAATTTTTGGCTTTTTTTCCTTGAACATTAAATGTTTAATCAATTATCAAAAAAGCTGGTGATTCATCTTCTATCAGATAATGAACTAATCATTTCAGCCCTATTGCTGCTTATTATTTTGTATTTCTGATTTTCAGATGAGTCAGTTCTTGTTTATTTATTATTCGCTGCACTATGAACATGGATTGGCAACATGCTTTTAAATCCAAACATCATGCCGGTAAAGCCCCACTGAAATTAATTGAAGAGGCAGAGAGACACACGCAACACAGCAGTGACATTCTTTCCATGAATATCACTGTGCTTGTTTTTATGGTAATAAACTCAATTCCCAGCTGTGACAAAGGCTGAGAATTGGTTTAGAGAAAGTACATTATTTTCTACAGCCAAGCTGTATTTCAAATAGTTGCGCCATGTGACAGTGAAATGCTGAAACAATTATAACAGTAACACCTGTCATTGTCATCCTTCACAAACAGATTTAGAGCTTGAGCAAAGAGCCATAATGGAATAGCAGACAGAATATGAAGCGGTGATATTGCCCTGGGGAGCTGTCTGGAACAGTAGACTCCTGGAAAGGGGAAACCAGTGTTCAGCGCAGACTCCTCAGATTAAAGAACATTCAATATTAATCTACTCAGTATGGATAAATCAAGCAGTTATTGCCTCACAGGCATGCAGGGAAGGAAAGGAAGAATGAGGGAAATTATAGCTGACAGACAATAAGAAAGGGACAAGGGGTTTCATGAATAAAAGTTAAGTGTCAATGTTTTCCCTCAGATTTCTTCCATTGATTGCTCGCTCTCTAGTTCCAAATATTTCACCTCATTAAATAACCCAATCACTGAAGGAACAGCCAGACATTTCGGGAAATGCTGTTTTCGTCTCTCATGTCTGTGTGTTAAGTATGGAGCTGGAGTCAGGAGGCGATTAGCTTAGCTTAGCAATAAAGACTGGCACCAGGGAGAAAACAGGTTGGGTGGCTCCATCTAAAGTTCACAAATATGCGCACTGTAAAACATTTTATGCTGGTTCCACTTGAAAAGTTTCCCTGCTGCCTTAAAAATGTGGGTTAACAGAAATAAACTTAAATCACTCATTGATAGGGAGCCCATATATATAAATATAAAAAATATAAATATATTTACATTAAATTAATGATAAACGATGAGATGCTTTGTATTGTTTTGTTTGTTATACTCAATACCTGTAAAACTTTTAAATCAACATATTGTATCTCCTTTGTTTAATCCATACAGAGATATATAAAAACAACAATTTGCAGATTCATGAAAAGATGTGTGTTGTTTCTTTTCTCCTCAAAGGCTACACATAGCTGTTTTGTATGGAATGAACAAATGGCAATAAAACATGGCAATTAGCAAGCCTAAAGGTGCTGGTATTTTTTAACTTTATAGAGAACAGGCCAGTCTCTATGCCCAAGGTGAGTGAATCACCTCCTGACTTCTGTTTCGAATCACAGAAAAGGACATCATCAGATATTTTTTTAATAAAAGTTTAAAAAATCAACAACTATCCTTGGTAACACTTTACAATAAAGTACACACATTTTGAGAAGTTAGTTCTTCAGTCTGTGCACCATGACTAATTAAACAATGATTAGTTAATGATTAGTTAATAAGTAACTCCTGGCTTTAATTAATGACAAAAAGAAGAATGAGTGACGAAGTTACATATTCCAGACAAAAGTTGGACAGCCTTGTGCTGGTAAGATGTGTTGTAATGCTCTCTGTCTCTTGGTTAAACTAGCATTTATTGTGGCTTGAACTGCATGGAAATGTAAATATATCATTGCTAACACATTCCCGAGTTTTGCCATTGGTTTTGACTGGCAAAAACAGCTGTTACTTTGATTAATCTGACAGAGAAAAGAAGAAGAAGAAAAAAAAAGAAGTTGGATAGCTTTTGTGTTGGGGACTGGGACAGAGCCAGTGCAGAGAGCATAGACCCGCCCAGAGGAGGATGGTCCGAAATATGGAATCACCGGCAGCAAGGCTTACGATTCAGCAAGGGAGTTGAGCTAAACAGATCTTGGGGGTGGTGCAAATGGAGGGCAGCATTTTCAAAGCGAGGTCCATGGCCAATTATTTTTAAGGCGTCAGAATATGTATAAGAATCCCACCGTCAATGGTTTGTTATTAAGAAACCAATTTTGAACTCAGTAGCTACTTGTCATAATCATGAAGTAATGAGGGACTACTTAATAACTACTCAGTATAACGTATCACTGTACTTATGCTGTTCACTGACTGGTTAATGAGGAACCACATTAACTTTATTAACTACTACTTCTTCAGTAGTAACCATTAACTCATCATTAGTTACTCTATAAAATTTGATCTATCTATCTATCTATCTATCTATCTATCTATCTATCTATCTATCTATCTATCTATCTATCTATCTATCTA
>JBBPCS010001442.1:0-15089 GCA_037974645.1 Hollardia meadi
GATTAATTTATTTATTCCATCGATAATTAAAAAAAAAAAAAAATAATAACCGGAAAAATGCTGATTATCGGATCCAATAGTATGGCCAGCATATGGATTAAGCAAACATTAGTTTAGAGCTGGTGTTATTGCATAAAAACCAACATTAAATCAATGAGCTCTCAACAAGGCCAGCATGGCAACAGAATTTTTCCATCCAAGATTTGGTAGCCTAGATATTATATTTATCTTTGGGTGGCCAGCAGTAAAATTAGCTTAACGTTGCAAATTTCATAATGACTCGAACCCGGAAAAACAACCTTTAGGACTAGGGACTTGACTTGAACCCTTATAATATCAACTTGAGACTTACTTGTGACGTGCAGTAGTGACTTTGTATACAGTATGTTGGTGTATGTGACTGAGACACTGAGACAGAGGGAGTGGACGAGACATTGCTGTTAATCCCAAGATTTAGCTTTTCCATGTAGTCATTAGTTCTTCTGTCAGGGACTGTTCCAGCAGTGGATTTCAGCCTTGTTTTAAGGTCAGAGAGGCAAAGTTGAGTTTTGACAGCAGCTCAAGCAACTCAATGTCATATCTGTTTAGGTGTGATGTTCTTTGCCTTTTCTCTCTGGCTAGCCTTTTAGCTGATGACTCAAGACTCGAGGATTCCTCTAGTTTCATCATCATGCCTTTGTTGTAGTCACAGTAAGTCCTGCTGACAAACTTCAAAAAGAGAGTACTCTGTGGAAGACTTGTCAGAACTTTAATAAGATACTTTTATTGATTCTTGATTGAGTCTGTCAGGGTAATTGAGGTGACTTAACGATGGCAGCGGTTCATGAGACGAGCTACGACGCCCTGGATCCAGAGATAAGCCTAATTTGATTTGTTGCATCCCTCCCTGCACTAGTGGACCCTTGCCAAAACAGGAGTTTGAACAATGTTGCTCTTGTTGAAGATAAGTTAATATGATCTGATATAGTTAAAAGTTATTACACTTTTATTACACTTATTACACTTTTCTTTTTCCACTGTGGATAGAAGCAGGTGCAAACTGTGTGTATGTGTGATGTGAGCTCTGTCACCATTTCTGCACACTGCTGTATTTTTATACAGACACTGCAATGTAAACTCCTGCACTCATAAGTCTCCTATGTTTGTATGTGTTTGGTTCGAGTCCATTTGGACGACTCTTTATGTTTCTGCATGCTCTCTCTTGCACCTTGAATACACACGCACACACAAACACACACACACACACACCATCACCTTTGGTATGATGTAAAGCCCTTTCACAGCCGTGGACAGGAAGTACACAAGAACAGGGAAATTGAATATACTTATTAGGTTCCTTGTTCAAAGATTTGAAATAGCAGTCCTTTTTGCATCAGTGACTTTGAAATGGGAATACATAGAGCTTCTTGGAGCTACGATGTTTAGTCAAGTAATCCAATAGGCAAACGAACGAAAATTAATAATCAACTAATTTGATAATTATTTCATTGTTTCAGTCATTTTTCAAGCAGAAATGTCAAATATTTGCTGGTTCCAGCTTCTTAAATGTGAGGCTTTGCTGCTTGTCTTTGTCATTTATGAGTCTTTGGGTTTTAGACTGGAGGTTGGACAAACAAAGTAATTTGAAGACGTCACTTTGTGCTCTGGGAAAGTGTGATGAACATTTTTTTTTTAAAATATAACAGGATTTTTAAAAAAATTTTTTTACATTAAATAGAACAATTAATTGATTAATTGGGAAAAAGATTATTTATTGCAGATGAATTAATAATAAAAATAATGGTTAGTTGCAAACCCACATCTGTTTTGAGAGTGTAATTGCTTTGCTTACTCACAAAGATTTTACTGAGACACGAAGAAGAACTATACAGCAATAAATAGAACTAATCTTCACCAGTATATGCCTCAGAGTGACTTGACACAACCTATTATTGTGATGAAATTAGTCACCATTTCCACCCTCCACTATGGTTGGCTACTTTACATACAGCAGTTACAGTGCCATGGTAACTAGAGATCAACCTGAGGTATTTCGACCCAGCTCATTTGAGTGCATGCTTCAAGTAAAAAAACTTGCATGTATTAACACACCTAACTCAACACACCCATACATCCACACACAGAGTCGCATGTGTAGGCACTGACACACACACACGGCAACATTCCTGTGATGTCCAACCAGGAACAGGTGCTCCTTTAGTAGGTTAAAAATAATTTGTACTCCTGTTGGTTGAGCCTGCGTTCAATGGGAGGAGCTACAATTCAACACTGAGAAGTGGACTGACTCAGTCCAAATTAACAGCCTTTTTGGTTTAGTTGCCATGCGACAGCACACACCTTGGAAATGTCACATTCTCTTTCAGCCCCCGCTCATATTCTGGAAAATGTTGCCGCTTTGAAACTGATATCATTTTTTCTCTCTCTCTCTCTCTCTCTCTCTCTCTCTCTGTGTGTGTGTGTGTGTGTGTGTGTGTGTGTGTGTGCGTTTGTGTGTTCTCCTGAGCAGGCTGTGGTTACAACAAAAGGGTAAATGCTTTCTCTCTGTAGATTTATGTTTCAGCAGTGTGCCAATTTCAGGACATTCACTGGACAAGCACTCAGCATATGGCTTTAAATGATGTTTGGAGGGGAAAGTCAGTTCAACCCGGGCCAAAACCAGACTCACAAAGTTGGCAGCTGGTGTGTGTGTGAGGCCTTTCTGAATGAGCCTCAAATTGACCTAACCCAGAGCATGAGTTGGGCTGTTTTGGGGTTAAACCAAATACACACTTGATGCACACACGTACACCCTCCTCTCTCCGTTTTGTCATAGCGGAGTCCACGCATCAGTTCTCCCCAACGCAGTAATTTTCTGCGATGACCGAGGCTGCTGCTCCACCACCTCCGTCAGCGTTATACGGCGATGAGAGTCGAGGCATAAATCTACAGCCAATCTTCTGAAAGTGATCTGTGGCCTCTGCCAAGTGCCTGCTGCACAGACGCCCTATTTCATCTGTACCAGTAGTAAGAGAAACAGAGACAGAGGCGGACCGACAGAAAAGCAGAGAGAGAAGAAGAAGATGATGATAAGCATGATGAAGAAAATTGCTTATGTCATGTCCCCTTTGTTGGCTGTGGTATGGCTGTGGTATGGTATAATGAGTCACTTTCATGCCACATTATGCCACATTAGCAATGGCTTTTAGGGGAGTGGACCTTTGCTGATGTCAAACTGCCACACCATTGTTCAAAATAGCCAGCTCTCAAGGCAGGTTTGGAGAGTTTGTCTTCGAGAATTCCTGCAGAGATCTTTTGAATGATCCATAGAATTACAGAAGTTGTGACCTTTTTTTTTCAGATTTTAGTGCAATCACATTATTAGAGTGAACATAACTTATATTTTGTTCTGTGTGCAGTTCATTCATCTCCTGTTGCTCATCTTACTTACATATTGCCCAGCCCTTCAATCAGCTGCCTTTATTGTTATACCTTTACATTACTGAATATCAATTAGACATGACTATTAAGCCATGATTCAACTGCTGCCCAGTGGGACCAGATCAGATTGCATTAGTTTGATTGTCAGAAAAATCATTCTAGAGGTATTTTTCCTTTCATAGACAGGAAAGAGGTTTTGCAGCTGCATTTAAAAGCCGATCTTGTCAAGCGCTGTGGTCACATGAACTGGAAAATTCCTGTTGCGTTTTGACCAGACAGATCTGCCTTTCCAGCTGTTGTTTTGCATCCGAATGAAAGATTGAATTCAGGTCACATATGCCACTTTTCCGCTGCATGGCATGGCTCAGCTCAGCTCAATACTAGGACTAATACGATGGAGTGAAAACACTGCTGGCCACTGATTGGTCAGAGAGAATCACTAGAACTAGAATTACTAGAATCCTCACTTATGCAACACAGAAATTCTTCCCACCAATGAAATTCTTTTTATTCACTCAAATGGAAGCCCACAAAACGAAGCCATGGTCAATTGACAAAGTACATATGTTCTTCTGTTTGTTTACCAGTGACATGATCTCAAAAGAAAAGGATGTCCTCCATTGTTGCTGCCTACATTGAGGGGGTACTTTATGTAGTGAAACAAAATTCAGAAAAGTAGCTAGTACCAAAAGCACATCAAGTTGAGTTGAGCCAAGCCATACCATGCAGTAGAAACACGGTATGGTAGATTTAAGACTTTGTCCATTTTTTTAATGCAAAAGTGATCCAAAAGTTAACCATAGTTAGCTAGCACTATCTGGAAGGGTGGAGGCCACTCTGAACAAATGCTAAAGTTGCTGAAACATTAATTGTCTGTACTAAAATCACATGTCATGCCACATTAAATTTCTTTTGTGTGTCTTCAAAACAGATTTCAATCATCTAACAGGCAAAATGACAATTTCAGTACTTAATAATACTGATAGTTACCGTCACAAAGTATTGCACCTGTAAGTACTGACGTACAGTAAGTTCTCTATCAATGTTATGCTTCAAACAAGCTTTTTTTTCACATCAAACCTCTCCACAAGGTGAAATTAATAAGATATTGTTCCGACAGCCCCATTAGCTCCAGCCACCCAGAGAGAGTTAGGCTTTGCAGCCAACACGGAATGTCTCTAAAGCTTCCAGTAAAAGGTCAGGGCAGGGTTATTGATATCGGCCTTAGATGTCGCTCTACTGAATCTTTATAGATGTTATTTATTGGTTTTCAGGAGCTGAACAAAAATTGCTGTCACTGTTGTCACTACAGCACTTAAATATTATGAAAGTTAAGCCAGCCACTCAATGCCGTGTTATTTAGGAAGAGCAAGTGTTCTCTACACTGAAATGTAAAACAAGGATAGCTTTTTTCCATCTTCCAGTTTTTATTAGGTGACATGAACAACATCCTGGCTCAGACCACCCAGCCTAAAACAAGAAAATATAAACCTGTCTGCTTAGCAGAGCAGAACTGTAATGCAGACAAACAGTGACCTGTATATGTGTCGACTTGGTGCCGTAGAGTGAATCACTCTTTATCAGAGCTGGGAGTCAAAAGCAGAAAAAGAAAGGTGTTAAAATAAGAAAACCGTTGCCAAACTCTTTTGGATTAGCAGTTCATCTGTGACTTCAGAAGGCTTTGTTTGCACTTGAGTTAGCCCTGTTTTTCTCTTTGTATTCCGATTAAGATGTTTTTTTCCCCCACTGCACTGTGGTTTACAGGCAGACAAATCCAAGCTCAAGCATGTAAAGTAATACTGAGGAGGAGGAGGAGGAGGAGGAGGAGGGACATGGTTCTGTTCATTTCCTCTCCTGAACCACTGGAGTGCATTCACAAAACATGGAGCCGCAGGTCCAGAAAGAGTTTTTTTTGTCTGTTTCAAACCTTTTGGATGATTAAAGTCTCCACTGGTGCTAACACTGTTCAGTGTGAGTCTCAATGCCTCGGCTGAGTCGGCCAGTGTAACAGAGGTGGCTTAGGGATGGCAGCAGCACTGACTGGGCAGTTCAGGTACCCTGGACTCAAGTGATAAACTTAATCAATTACATGGCTCATAGCTGATGTTGATGATGTTGCAGCAAGTGAGGGATAACAGTCACGGCCCACAGTCAGTAAAAACAATTGGTTGGACAAAAACAACAAGAACAGTTGATGCAAAATGCAATGCAGTCCTATGCAATAACCCTGCAATAAATACGTCCTTTGGTTAAGAGTCTGTTGATTTAACTCCACACTGTTTTGTGTTGGAGTTCCTTGTTTAAGACCTTTCTCTTAAGTTGTTTACTCTCTGTACTTACTCTGTACTTACTCTTTCAGTGTCGCGGCAATTTCCCCTCAACAAAATGTTGACTTTGATTACTCAGCCTGATGTTTAAACACCAGTATAATTTTAGTATTCTCCTATGACTGTTATTACCTGTCAGAAGCCACTGCTGTCTGTTCCACTGCATGTATGCCTTACCTACTGTAACAAAAGTCACAGAGATTCTTCTTGGTAATGCATGCAATATTTTTTTTTCTACCTTGACTTAAATACCACAACGACTAGGGCTGTTTTTACAATTGTATGTAAATTGTAGGCTACCATTCATTGGGTACTAAATGTGTAGAGATCTTTGTGTGTACAGTATTTGCCCTTTTTTGTGGTTAGGCCTTTTGTTATTTGAGATTTTAATTGGATGCTTACATAATTTAGAATAATCCTTTAGAGGCTTTAATGTCAGTAACACTATTACAGCCTGTACAAAAGATTTATTTTTGCACACTTCCATGGCCATGTCTTATAAAAGTGACTGAAGGAAATAAGGCCACATTTGAGTAATTCATTAGAGTACTCACAGTTATATTATAAGCAGGCAGTCATCTCAAAAATCTTGAAGTCTGGAGCTTCTATTAGTCATAGATGATGTAATGACTTTGTACCAAAATATAAATAATGTTAGACTTGTGTAAGGGTTTGTGTAGGTGTGACTTTCTACCACCAGACAGCAGCTCATGTTGGCCCAATCAGTGGTGCTCTGTCTGACCGGCTGTTTAAAATATGACAGCAGAGTGAAGAGGATGATTAAGCTTCTCCTCGTCTCATGGGTCCAGGTATTTATAACATTTCTGCTGGCCTATTTCTGCGCTGATTATTCAAAAATGATCTCTATTATGTTTGAGTCCTTTCATCTGACACAGTTCACACAGAATGCAGCTTGACATTGAGCGCTCGGTATTTGTGCGAAAGGAGGTGTTGCACAGTCACATGAGTAGAAAGTGAATGAAGGAACAGAGATCGGATGAGGATTAATGTGAGGTTTGGTTTCGTAGGACCCAGAAGCAGACACAGACAAGAGGAGCAGGTGTAGGTGTGAGTTTATTGTAGGTAGCTGGGTAAAAGGTGAGTCAAGGGGCAGGCAGGTGACTGTGGGTAGATGCAGATGTCGCTGGAGATCTCGAGTGGACTGAGACAGTAGTAGCTGGCACTGGTGTTCATTGGTGAGTTGAGACACGAAGAGCTGGCGCTGGTGTTTATCTCTGCTCAGTAGACTGCAGTAAAGATCTGCTTCACTCTCACTCGCCCGGTTTTTGTCTGTCTTTCCCTGTGTTGGTGCACACTGTCATTGTTGTCTTTGGATGTGCTAATTACCTTTTTCATTATTATCTGTTCTGGTGCAATAATAAGAGGCATGCAGTGCTTTCTGGGTAACCCCTATTTCACACCAGTTTTTTTCATGATAAAATTTCTTCTTTAATATGTACATAATGCGACCGTCGTTATAATCAGATTAATAGCTAATCTTTGCCGGCGCCCGCCAGATTGCTTTTTCTGATACCTTGCTGCGTGCAAGGAATAGAATTAAAATATTCATATATTCCATACACAATACTACATTATCCTCGGAGGGAACTGGGAGTAATTTGATCACAGGCAGTAAATAAGCAGACTCAAACGTGAACCTTGAACATTTACGCCTTTTCCATGAAATGTCAGAAGTAAGGCTGTGTAGCTTATAAGCCCCAAGCAGCAGCTTTTGCTGAAGTTTGAAGTTGTCAGTCTGACATAGCCATGATTTGAATAGATTTAAATGTACAGCAGAGGCCAGGCTGCTGTTGTAGCTGTCAGTTAGATATTTGCATGGCTGTGACAGAACGGAGTTGTTGGTTGAGCTCTGCATCTTAACACGGCTGAATCAGTCAGTGTCAGCTTGGTTATGTGTTTTGTTTTTCCCTCTCCGCACTGGTGTGGCAGTGCCACCAAGCTACACCAGTAAAGGCTGCATGTAGTGAGCAGAAAAAGATTCAATGTCAGATTATGACTTACCACTATGCCCATTAAATTCCTCCTTGCCTCTAATGTCTTATATTAAGTAAACTTCCCTATGACACCAGTGTTTTTGTAGTTTGTCGGTGGTATGACGTGTCTTCTGACCACATACAGTATAAAGGCAATAGTTTGTACTTGTTTTGAATGGCCACGCTTAACGGCTCGATAAAAGGAGCAAGACAAGATGAATTATAAAAATTGGATGTCAAACCACGCACTAAATGTAAATGTCTCCTTGAGGATATTTACCGTCACGGCTCGTGCCAGAAACACTAGGAGCAGGGATTTTTTGGACCTAGACGCAGACACAGCAGGCAGAACGGGTCTTGTTCAGTGATTTATTAAACAACAGGTAACTTACAAGTCTTTGGCAGGTGAGGGTCAAAACCATAAACCATTCCAGTCCAGAAAAAGTCAAACAAATCTAACAAAAAAAAAGGAAATGTCCAGAAAGCAGAAAGGCAAGGTCCAAAAAACACAAGGAACTTGAAGGCACACGGGGATACTCAGGGAACACCAGAACGACACACAGCAAACAAACACAACGAACTGACCAAGACCAAGGGGAAACACAGACTTCAATACAGGTTCAACGCAGGTTAACAAGGACCAGGTGACACTACTCAGGGTAATCACAAAAGGAGGGAAAAGAACAAAGACAGGAAATGTAAAGCAGGGCAAGATACACAAGGGAAGGACTACCAAATAAAACAGGAAATAAACCAGAAACTCGAAATGACGACATGGGCAGCAAACACAGGAAAATAAACTAGAAACCCAAAACCACAACAGGAAATAACACAAACCATCACAATTTACGGTGTTGCCCTTTTTAATGATTTTGCTTGACTCACCAGAGCGTTTCTGAATGAGGCGATGGCTGGACATTGACTGCTATGGTGACTGTCAATAAAACGTGTACATCAGCGGAGAGCTGCGGTTTGCATGTTGCAACGGGATGACCTGACATTTTGATTTTGGGGGTCAGAAATTAGAGGTTTCAGTTGCTCACAGTTGTTCATAGATCTCTGATAACTGTTTGTCTAAGTACAGATAGGATGCTGTTATATCACCGGTCATAAGGGATTAATTAAATCTCTCAGTCTGTGATTTGCTCTATTAGTTTTAATTATGCTAAATCGATTACAGTAGAAAATTTATAGTGTAGACATTTAAACACTGATGCATCTAGTTAACTGACATTTAAAATTTGGGAGGAGTGTGTTTTATGAGTCAACTGGTGCACAGAGAGACAGACTCTCCATCTTTCTCTTCTCTTCTTCCTTTCCCTTCCCTTCCGTCCACTTCAAACGCTCAAACCCAGCCCAGTTGCCATGACAATCCAATCCATGCAGCTTGTTTTCTGATGCTGCAAAGTACTCAAAAAACCCCTGCTGCTGTGATTTGACTGCCATCGCTGTACCAAGCCAGGTGGCTGCTTTCCTCAGGGAACCCTTTCAAATAAAGGCATTCAGCCAAAAGACTTTGAAGTCCCGCTGTAGACAAGCTCTCAATAAGAGAACACACTTCCTTCCTGTTTCATCCCAGGCTTTGAGGTGGAAGCTTAGAGGGAGCACAACCTCATGTTGCTCATCAGTTTGTTGTGATGTTAGGGGTGGGGGTACTGAATTATGACTATGATTATTACTTAATAAGAATTTATGATCCTCAATACAACTAATTTCCTTGTATTGTCGTGCCACAGAGTTTTGGTTGTCAAATTCTTAGGGCCTAGATTGAAATATTCAAAATATGTGACCACATGACATTGTGCAACTGAAAGCTTGTCTGCCGAAGGCAAAGAAGCACTCAGTCGCAGGTTTAAAACAGGGAGAGACAAGCGCTTGTATAACAGGCCAACATGTTCACACTCACAATAACACCTATGAGTAATTTAGAGTTTCCAGGTCGGCTGATTTATTGTACTTGTAACTCGTAACTGATAAAAAATCAGGCCAACAAGAGAGAATTACCCAAGCTCTGCAAAGAAAGGCTGAGATTTGAACCCAGGAATTTCTTACTGGGTGTAGCTTTTTGCCTGCTCTTGATTCAATAATTAATAATTCTAACACAGTAAAATTTAAAAACACTCATTAACAGTGAATTTTGTTCATACAACTTTTATCTATTCATGGTTGAGTAAACTAACTGAGATGATGGTAGACTTGCTCATGTAGAGTTTTAATTCAGAGGCTTAATAGAGAGAAAATAGACCTCTCTTTTGTTAGGTCCCTTTCATTTTTGGTTTTTGACTGTGCATTGTAAGTTCACCCAGTAATGAAGTGCTCGTATTCTCCTTCTCGTCTCCTCCACCCACTCTCAGAACACAAATATGAGGACTGAAATTAAAAGAATATTGAAATCAGAATCGCACGTCTTCAATTATTTGTTTCTCCTCTGAAGAATGCTGTAAAATTGACAAAAGGCAATGATTTGATGGCAAATTCATGAATATTTTCTGTTATTTAACAGAGAGAATACAAAGTGTTTCTGCTCTTTCATGCCAGCATTGGCAAAGGCTGTATTAAGTGAGAGAAATGAAACAAAATGTTAAGATCTCAAAGCGAAAGAACACAAATGCACCATGTTTGACAGACTTGCATGCAATCAGTGTTATCAAGGCACTTTTCGTCATGCTGCTTTCTTGACAAATACAGACTGTCTAGTACATTTTATCAGTGTGTAGATTGTTGAGTAGTCAAGATGATCAGTTTCCTGTTCAGGAATGCAGAAAAAGAATTGAAGTGGGCCGCAGGTTTCTTGTAAAAAAAAAAAATATATATATATACTGTATACAAGGCTTTAATGTCCCACCATGATGGCCTTTTCAAGCCTCACATTTCATAACTGTGTATCACACTTATCCTCACAACACTGCACATAAACACTGCATTAATTTATTAACCCTGTTAATACATAAAGAGCTGTCATTTGTCTTCATTTCCCCTCTCTGTTCTGTCTGTCTTCCTCCTCCCCAGCCTCTCTAATGGTTCAAGCTGGCTTTTCCATATTCATTGAAAGGCCCTGATAGGTTTTATTTAATCATCTTTGCTGGAGGAATCATTTGCTAAAAAGGCGATTAGACAGGCATTTTTGCCTTCAAACAATTTCTAGTGCTTCCTGCACATAAACGAATGACCAATTACTCAAGCGGGTGAGCAAGGTATTTAACTCCCTTTCGAAGAAACACATGTAGACTGGTCAATGGGAAAGTGAGTGTCGATAATCACAGAGAGCAAAGAGTATGTTTCTTTCCATCAACTGGTCCTGCTAATCATTTACACGCACATTAAGAAGGGCTGCATATCTCGTGTTCACTCTCAGAAGCCCTGAATTATGCTCGTCTTGTATTTAGACAGCTCTCTTGGACAGAGTTAACTTTGTATTATTGACTGCTTTGACACAGATTAAGCGTGATAATGACATTAGAGCTGATGTGTCAGAGTTTGATGCCACCCTGCTGCTTTTCATTTTAAGCTGAATACCTTTGTGCGCCATAGCAATTATCTAGCTGCTGTCTCTCCATCTACAAATATTCACTTAAAGCGTCATAACAACACACCGAGGGGCTGATTTGGACCTTTATTGTAGATTATTAACATCTCTACATAGACACATGTACAAACAAATCCTGTCGAAAACTAAATTGAATGCAAGAAAGGACACTTTTACTGGGGCATTTTGTCCATTATCACAGTGTTATGTTTATCTTAAATTGCAGATATGACGTGTCACCTCAATGATTTTTTTACTTGTAAATAGTGTGTTGGAGTGGATTTTCAGCTTTCTGCCAAGCAATCACTCTGTTGTCCATCCCTAAATTTCCCTCAGACTCCCCGCTTGCTCTCACTGTTCCATTTCCGCTTGAGCAACTAAGTGTGTCACAAATGTGGGTCAGCCGCCTTTCTTTCCCCATTAAAGTCAATTCAGTTTGGTGGATGATGAGAAGTTATCAAATTTAAACTGCTTAGAGGTGCTCTGGGGCAAGATGAGAGGCACAGCAGTCTGCGATACTTAAAATACCAGCACCTCTCCGAGACCCTTCCTCGAGAGAGTTACATGACAGGAGGGAGAGGAACAACACCTTGGCCATTAAGAAAGGTAAAATTAGTTCTCATCAGTACATTAGCAGACAAGCTGAAGCCAGGGTGGCAGTGAAACCTTTTATTCAGATTTTCTCTGCTGATGCTCTTATTGTCTTTGTATCAAACACTTTTAGGAACACACATAAATCCCTGTGGTTTCTTTGATACGAAAGATCCAAAAATACTGGGCTTCTGAGTGGATCCTGGGTAGAGCCTGACCGATATGTTGGCATGATTAAAAGTATAGACTAATTGTCTGGCTGATTTATCCATTGTTTTGTCCTTGATGTGATGCTGCCATTACTGCGACGGCACTGTTGAGCTGACCGCAGTTTGACTGACAGTGGAAGCAGAGATGTTTGGGTTATCTGGTTGGCAGTCATGCCCTCTGACAGACGAAAGCTTCATGTGCTAATGCAGAAGTTATCACATTGACGAAAAGACAAACATTTGTTTCACAGCACAGGCAGTACTTGTTAAATGTTTTGTTCGTCCGCCTTGGGGGATTTATTATACTTTGAATGCCTTTGTTTGCCAACAGAAGAATGGCAGCAGGCTTTACTGGAACCCCTATAAACTTGACAAGCTCCTCGTCCCGCGTAGTGGTCCTCTTGCGGCCTGGCAACCAATAAAAAACCTTTGACAAATCTTTGACAACAATGACAATGTCACTTGGAGTAACTGATAAGAGCACAACCCACTGTAGTGTAGCCTTTTATAAAGCCTGGACTTTTTGGATTATGATTTTTTCTTGGCAAATGTGATTAAAAATAAAATCCTTTACATACATTACAGTGTAATTGCCTACAATCCGGATTATCCCATAGGCTAACTTAAGTTTACCATGATAAATTTGTCTGAGCATATATGTTAATCAAGAAATTTCAGTACAGAAATGTTAAAGGCGTGTTTGAGGTCATTTAGAAACAGTGCTTTTTGCACTTCTTTCAGTTCCCTCTCCTCTACTATCCCTTATCCTCTTCCCACTGTGTTTAGTGCTATTTGGACATATCAAACGGCTCTAGTTAGACAAAGAATTGTGGAGGGAGAAGGAAGTATAACCAGAGAGTGTTTAAAGAAGGATCTTGGGAAAGAACAGACAGATACAGAAAGGGAGAGACAGAGAGCTTTTTCTGCAGAAAGAAAGCAAAAAATGCATTTCTCTTAGCTGTCCGCTTTGTCCTGACTTCAAAGAGCCCATGGATTACACTTAGGATGTGTCTAAATGAGGTGATGTGAAAGATGAGAGCCAGAGCTGCACTGTATCTGCCACTGGCAGTGATTCTCAAAGGACTTCAGTGAACAGCCCCAGCAAAAGCACACACAGGCAGGCTGATCACTTTCTGTCCATAAACTTACAGAGTACAGAGATGTGTTGTGGTTGAATGCACCTTTTAACTGTTGCTTGAAGAACTTTATACGGATATGTTGCACATACCAAAGGAAATAGTACTTTTATCATTGAATAAAAACGATACATGACATTGAAGTTGCGAGTGTGCATCATAGTGTGTGAGCGTGTTGCCTTTCATGTGCTGCAGTGTCTGTGTTTGCGTCTTGTCTGGCCCTTAATTACCTTCATTAATCTTTTCTGAGGATTTTACACATGTCTTAACATGTGTGTGTGTGTGTGTGTGTGTGTGTTTATGCATTTCTGCATGCGTGCAAGTGTGTGTCACCTGCACAAAGCCTCAGAAGGGGATCTCAGATGTTTCACTGCCACAGATAAGAGCCATCCACAGTGTGCCTGAAGGAAGCCATGCAGAAAGAGGAGCAGACTTAAATGGTGTGGTCGAAGTGATGGGGGGTGGTTTGTGTGTGTGTGTGTGGATCAGACAAGACAAGATGTGAACCGTCATCCATCGACACGAGAGCTCCTGTGAAGATACAAGAGGGCAGGAGAAAGGCATGGAGGGAGCATGGATGAGGAGGAACAGGGGAGGCAGATATCCTGGAAGGGGGGACGTGAGACAAGTGAGACAGAGCGGCACATGTCCAAGACAGCGGAGGCAGAGACAGGCAAGGGAGGACAGAGCAAGCGAGGGGGGAGTAAGAAAATCCAGCCAGAAGCATAACAAAGACAGAGCGAGAGAGAACAACAGAGGATGATGGACAGATGAAGGAAGCTGCTCTGCTTTCTCTGTCATCCCACTCAGTTCTGCTATCTATCAGAGAGGAGTGCACTCCCTCCAGTATCCCTTTCTGCACTCCATCCGTCACTGTGCAGGCGAGTGTGTGTTTGCACATGTGTCTGCGCGCACCCTGAGGAACATAGTGACCAGTGTGAACCGAAGAGTTGGTCACATCATCGGTCTCAGTCCTCAAGTGTTTATAATGAGTGAACACGCTGCAGACGCTGCAGATTGATGACAGAGAGGAGTTGGAGTTTGCGCATGTGTATGCACAAGCGTGTGCATCTCTGCCTATAGAGTTGTGTTTGCGAGCATGTGTATTACCTGATGTGTGTGCAAGCATGAATGTGTGTGCTGGTGTATAGAACAAAGCTTCCTGCGGCCTTTATCTCAGCCCTGGTTGTTTTGCAGAGCGTGTCAGCTGCTGATAGCCACTATCAGCCGCAGCCACACTCCTCCATCGCTCGGCCTCAGTGTGTTTTTTCCCCACATAGCCATTCCTCCCTCACTCCTTCCTTGCCACCTTTCCTCCTGTCTTCCTTCATTCCCTTTGACCTCTAATTTCTGTGTATTCTCCCCATCTGTCTGACCATGAATCCAACGCAAACTGTTTACCAAAGTCACTTATTTATGACTTTACTCATGTTTTTTGACTTAATTCAACATGTGTACTCCAGCCTTATGCAACCCACTGAAAATGCATGTTTACATAAATGTTTTTGTGTGTGTTACTTGACAAAGAGGGTATGGTGGAATCGGAGTAGCAAGCAAGATAATTTCTTATTACATTTGTAGACCTGCCTGAATCTGACTGGAGTGAGAAATTAAAGATCCCTTAAGGTGTGAGTTAATCCAACGTTCTGAAAGAGGACCTGTCCACAATCTCTCCAGTTTGCCTACATATTATCTTCATGACATTACCTGCGATAGCATCTGAGAAAGTATGCAACTACATTTCAACAACCTGCTTTTAAGTATGCGGAAACTTGGCTCAGCAGTCCTTGTTGTAATTGGTGTTTAAGAGGATTGACATACACCGATCAGCCACAACATTAAAACCACTGACAGATGAAGTGAATGACATTGATCATGGCTACAGTACA
>JBBPCS010001443.1:0-15089 GCA_037974645.1 Hollardia meadi
AAAACATTGTTTGGTTTTGAGCACAGATAAAACTGTTTTGAGGTGATTGTTTGATTTTGCAAGAAGAGTCAGAGGTTTATGTGAATGTAGTTTGAAAATTGGGTTTTGTGTTTACAATTTTGAGAAAAGGGTGGAAGGTTTCAAGAAATGTGTTTTAGCAATTGTGAAAAACTGTAATGTGTTAACATGCTAACATTTGACAATCAGCACTAACAAAAGTATAGTGAAGGCTGCTGGGAATTGTATTAGTTTTGCAGGTATGTAGTCATAAACCAAAAGTTCTGGACAAATCCAAATTGTGACCTGATGGTGGACCTAGATGAAAAATCAGACTTAATGTTTTGCACCACCATATCGTGATAAGTCAGGAAGTTACCAAAGTCAGTGGGATTCATCCTCTGGGGACCATCAATGTCAATTTTATTTATGGTCTTAGCACCATCCATATCTTTACCAAATTTCATGGCAATCCTTTCGACAGTTATTGAGATGTTTCCGCAGAAAACAAAAATGTCCACCTCACATACATAATTGTTGAGATATTTTACTCTGGTGGACCGACCAACTTAAAGTATTCAACAGATTTTGACATGGCGCTAGAGAAAAGTCTGAAGATCACAGAAGATATTCTATCACGGGGGGAACATGAGTAACAAATTTCATGGCAATCCAATCCAATCAACTACACTGAGCAGTGTTGTCTGGTCCGATGCATAATCTTGTTATTCTTTTATCAGATGTCCTGATTTAATTCAGAACTTCAGACTACTGTCAAGGTGTTGTACTGCCCCTTGCATTTTGAGGCATTGTGAGACCCTTGGTTTCTTTTGTTAAATTATAAAAGGGATTTGTAGAAACACATGTTTATATAAGTAAGGTATTGTTTTAGTATGAGGATGAGTCTCATATCGG
Source organism: Hollardia meadi (assembly GCA_037974645.1). Classification (NCBI taxonomy): domain Eukaryota; kingdom Metazoa; phylum Chordata; class Actinopteri; order Tetraodontiformes; family Triacanthodidae; genus Hollardia; species Hollardia meadi. The sequence goes on from JBBPCS010001443.1 coordinate 913, forward strand.
CACTAGTATCAAAAGATTGTAACCCTGGTCAGGATACACATATAGACTACTTGGCACTATACGCCATGACTGTCTGATAATGTCTAATTTACTGAATGCTATTGTAGCCATGTATCTATATATCAGTATTATTGTAAGGCTTGTCTTTATTGTGAGTCCAAACATGTTAAACGGCAGACACTTGTGAGTAACAAAGAAAAAATGGTCTGCTGAGAAGGAAATGTTTTTCCAGCACACACACAAGGACAGATGAATGAGCCAGAAGGGCATCCTGAGTTTATATGAGCATGCCTCTGCACTTCTGATGACTGGTTTATTCTTGGTGGGCAAACCAACTGGATTCCCCCTTGGGAACTTACAAGCTAATTACATTCAGACAACTTTGTCAAGCTACAGATACGCCAAAACATGAAAATGTGTTGGCCTGCACATAAACATTGCGGCAGCATAAATGAATTTCGCATAGGCTTTATCAGCTAAAACATTTTCATTCATGTTGAGCAATAACTATGACCCCTCTTTGAATAGAAAATAAAACTGTAGCTTGAGAAAACTAATAAGACACCCCTTTAAAAGGCATTTTAAAATAAGCTGTGGGAGAATAGATGGAGTAGTGCAAATTAATCTTACACTCTTCACTGGAAGTGCTGTAGAAGTATTAAATATTCCAAACATATGATGATCCATGCATGATGTAAACCCACGGGAGAGTCCCATGTGCTTTATCCTTCATGCAACATTTACATACAGAAAACAAGGTTTTGAGGTTAATGGTAACTTTAATATTTAATATACCTACTGATTGTTTTAGGTGCTGCCCCTCCTTTGTTTAAGAATCCTCACACTGATGTATGTGAATCTCATCACAGATGGATCGTATCTTATTCTGTCCCATCTTTGTCTGATTTGCAAAAGGGATGGGGGTTTCCATTCGTGCCATGATTGCTTGTGGATGATTGAAAGAGGCGAGGCATGTAGAGACATGCTGATTGTGTTTGCCTTCTCTAAAGCTTTAACTGCGCGGCCCTCCCAATACCTTAATCCAGTTTATCCCTCTGAGGCAGAAACAGCGAGCCTGCTCATAGTCAATCTCTTGATTGTTTGGTGACCTTGGGCAAGCAAATAATAAGAGTGCTCTGTTAGCATGGGCCATCGTTTGGCAGGGCCATGTCAAAGAGATGGTCACCTGAGGGGAAAAAAAACTGAGTCTCATTAAAACTAAAACCTGCAGATTAAATCAGAGTAGAAGTAGACAGGAAAATGAGCAATTGTGCCATCTGAAGGCAAGGTGGATGTAGAAAGATGAAAAACACAAACCAGCAGCAAATTTGCATTGTGACATAGGAACATAATAATATTAGCTTGTTGATTTGTATGGAAGCTTGCAAGTGTAAGAGAGAATATTCTTTGTGAACATGGTAAACCAGCTTATCATCAGCATGTTAGCGTTGGCATTGTTAACATCATTGGCATATATAAAGATTCCTCCACTTCCTCCCACTGTACAAAAATTAAGCCAAAGTGTTTGTCTGCACAGTAATGGAGGAGGTGGAGCTGTGGTATCAAGTTCCTGTCCATACAGCCGCCCGCTCAATCACGAACAGGGCTCAGTGGTCAATCATGTTTCATCCCCTTTTTATAGCATCAAATAACGAATTAAAACCAACCTTTTTTTTTTTAAATGGACACTTTTAACATCAGCGTGAGAAAACTTCTTAAAATGACAGAAACCATCTTGCGAAAAATTACTTTACTCAAATGTACTTTTAGTTTTTAGTTTAGTTTAGTTAGGCCCATGTCCCCGGGGACAAGGATATGGATGTTTCAAGGGGAGACAAAAAAAATGATGGACACGGGACACCTGTGTCTTATTAAAACCCCTAACCCTAGTTTCTCTTTATTTAAATATGATGATGGGTTATGAGTCAGATATTAGCCGGTGGAAGATATCTGTTGTTAACTTAGCCTTTGCATTTTCCTGATTAGCCTGACAATTCAAATAACACCATGAAAACCACATCGAGCCATCACAATATTAAAATAAGGGGACAAACTTATATTTTAGTTTATTTTACAACCCCACTAATTATTAGTGGTTGCAAAACAAGCGTGTCCCTCATGTTCATCACTTTTTAGTGTCCCCTAGAAACATCAGTATCTGTTGTTATCTTCGTACCTGCATCACATTTCTCTATTTGGTTGTGTTGTGAGTGTTTGCAGCACAAGTTTTGTCAAATTGATGAAAATGTTTTAGTTGCAGTGTGTTGAGCTCTCTCGACCACCGTAAGATACACTCATAGCATGCCAGTAGACTCATATGGCTGTAGTTAGTGTGCAAGAAAACCAGTGAATGAAAAAATTTAGACATACTTTCTGATTCACTACATAGAATGAATTTAAGGACACAGCTTGATTTATAGAGAATATGCAGAATGGGTTAGTTGTGCTGGGCACAATAAAATAGTTAATACATCATTCATTTTCATATTTCAGTTACCACAGCAATACTATGAAATACTATTAAATGTGTACTATATGAGAAGAATGCTAGCTTAGCTGTTAAACAAAATGGTGAGAAAGATTTTCCTTCTCCAGTGACTCATTCTCAGTCGAAGACAAGGAGAGCTCTTGGCAGATTTATGAACACAGTGAACAGTGGAGAGATGGGGGAACCATCTGCATGAAGAACTTGCCAATGCTGCTTTACAGAGGCACATTCTGCCCACGAACAAGAATGCCAAGGCAACTTGTAGCGGAGAGGCTCAAATGAGCTGCTGGAATGGAAAATAGCATAATTGCAGTGTTACTGCAAAGTGTTTCTTCTCATCGGTTTATTGATCTGCAGTCATAGGAGTAAAATCTTGTCTTTTCTGGTGAACAAATGTTGTATTTTGTATTGTATTGATGTGAGGCACCATTTTGACCTGAACTGATGGGTGTAAAATGATAGAATGAAAAATATTCCTTGAATTTTATGAATGATTGCCTGTCATTTCATTTTGGGTCAATCTGATACCCTGAAATCTGTTCTCAGATAGATTTCACTTTAACTCTGAGAGCTTATTTGTAAGCTGAAGTACTGCTAAAGGAAAATTATTCTTCAATTTGTCTGCAACTTCATGCTCTGTCGTTTCAAGCTTCACCGCCCCTCTGTGTCTCTGCTGTGACTGGTCTGAGGCCCCTGTAGGGGAGATGGGGGTGGGGGGTGGGGGGAGTTGGATTCCTCCTTGTCCAGCTACAAGCCCAAGGAGACAAGGCTTTGCCAAACATTCAGTCAGTAAACATGCTGGCATCTGCATTCAGTGTGTGTGTGTGTGTTTTGCCACAACAGAAATGTTACTGAAGCCATGACAGTATTTTGTCATGTACATGAGCTGACAGAGAAAGATATTTGCTTCCGGAAATGATCCACCAGTTTTTATGTGCATATTAAAAACCTCAGTGGAAATGAGGAAAATATGAAAAAAATTAAATATTGTAAAATGTTATTATTATGCTTTTGTGGTAGACAAAAACATCAGATCTCTTCGAAGCAATGAGGAGACTATAACCTTCCTCCAATTAGACAAACCAAATCCTAATATACACATACAGATATACAAAGTGTGGTTGGAAACACCCTTTAATTCGCATTTTAGATTCTCTTCACAACCAAACAGAAATGACCTTCATCTTAAAGGAATAGTTCAACATTTTGGAAAATACGCTCGCCTTGCACGTCTTCTCGAGAGTTCATAGCCAGTAAAAAGCCAGTAAAAGAAGGTTACCACAAATGTGCCTTTCCAAAATTATACAATTACTGTACAATTATAACACTGAAAAGTTCATGCAAAACATAAACAGCAAATATATTCATTTTCTATATATGATCTATGCTAGATTATTATTGTGTTGAAGAAGAACTCATTTTAATAATATATATGAAGTTTATTATGTGTAATATATATAATATATATGTAATATAAATACATGTTCCAGATAGCTTTTCAGGAAGGAAGTTGCTGTAAATTTGCATTGCACTATCAAATAATATAAAAATAATTATTTATTTTAAAATCATAGTGTAATCCTCTGTTATAAAGTTGTCTAGCACTCAATTTAGAAATCGAATTTCTCTCTCTGTTTCTTTTTGCTTGTTATTTTTCTCACCCTCATCAATCCATATTAATCTGCATCGTATAAAAGGCAGGTCACATAGTTATTGATAACAAATCACTTTTGTCTCTCTTTATAAAAATAACTTGTCTAACTCCTGTTGAAGTTTATCTAATTGTGGGGGCAGATCGTCGTTTCTATCTTTAATGTGATGTCTGAAATACATTTTATTTTACTTCTCTATTTTTTATCTTTTTAGAAAACTCTTTGCTAAACTAAATTGTAAATTTCCTCATTTGGTTTTTAAGCAATTCCCAATACCTCCCATGCTAGAAATTGATGAAATAGAATTGATAAAAACTACATTTTGTTACCTTGATTTGAAAGATCTAGTTTACGGTGATCAATCAATCTATGATCAATCATTCACATCACAAATAATTTTGAACAGGCACATTTGCGGTAACCTTCTTTTATTGGCGCAGCTGGTACGGATCAGGCACTGATAATCACTCTTGTGTCTGTGTGGTATGCAGCTAAACATAAAGATTGGAAACAGGGAGACAGTCTGTCAGTCCTGTAAAGCTCAGAAATAAACACTCAATATCTCATTTATTTAACCCTCACAAAAATCTGTGAAAGTGTAAAATCAGTAAGCAATGAATTTATGGTTATATACTGGGCTGTTTCTTGGCTGGGAGCAGTGACCTCCTGCAGACTCTGCTGATGGCAACTGGCAAATTTCCAGTGATATCAAGACTATCCCCTGTCTGCACCTTCATACAGACAGATAAGCCTATGGCATCAGTCTCCTTATTTAACAGAGGATTTATACACAATGCCAAACCATTCCTTTAAATTACATAGAGTCCATCAGCAGAAGGATTGACATCCAATGCCTGGACTAATGAAGTAGTTGGAAATACTGTGTCTGTGTGCTGGTATGTTTGCTGTATGGGTGTATGAACTGATTATTTTGTTTCACATGACAGGGTGCAGCACTGTGTACCACTAGTGTCCTAGAGCCATACCTAATTATTACTTGTCTAAAAATATCTTTCGAGTTTGATAGATATAGTATATTATAGTATAGTATAGTAATTTTAAAATCAACGATCTAAGTCGCATTATTAAACTTGTGAGCCAAGGCTAAGGATTGTGTAAAATATCATGCAGAAAAAAGTTTTATTTGTGAAAAAAAACCCAAAACATAATTAGATCGTTTGATTGTGGCATTGATGCTTTATGTGGCAATTTTTATTTACATATACCTAATTTTTGCTTTTGGCTATGGTTGGATTCAGCATCACAGTTCTCTTGGAGGGTATGTTGAATATTTTGGCCATTCAATAATTGAGTAAACATCAAACAGGAAGCTATGCAGCTGAAACTGTAACCACTGCTGTACTTTCTGTCAGAGGTTCTTCCAAATGAGCTAACTCTGCTCTTCTGGATCCTAAAAACAGCCGCTTGGGATCAGTCGTTTTAGACATGGAGAAAATTTGGTGTTTGTTTTGATTAAGAAGTGAAACAGCATGGGCGTTTAGAAGAAGCCTAGTTTTGTCCTTTCTATTAAAATGCTTTAAGTTAATTTATTCCCATGATGTCTCCCACAGTGGAAATAGCTTCAATGGTGTCCATGAGAACAAAATAAAGCTATTTTGTGCAAGTGATTTGCAGTGGTGTATGATGAGGGAACCGTTACATTCGCAGGCTTTTCATTAATATTCGCAGTTCTTCTTTTGCTTGTTTCAAGTCCCACATTAATCAGCCAACAAATCTATATGCTGCAATGTATTGAAGTGCTGTTTGAAAGGTCTGGCCACTGTGAATCCTAGATACATTATGTTTAAAGCTTGAGCTCAACCAACGCAGTGATATTCATGTATACTGACTGTTCTTGTACAGAGAATTGCGTCTGCAAAGAAATGTAGGGGTAAAAAAAAAAAAAGGTCACGCCTGGATAGTTTTTAACATGAAAAATAGGGAGATCAGATGCAAGTAGGCCTACACGCAGAAGAAAGGTGGACATGACATGTTTGGCTGGACAGAATTTTTAGTCCAGCCTTGGAGATAGGGAGCGACTGTGTCCTGTCAGGGTTGGGGAGGTCACCGTACCTCTGGGAATGCAGGGAGAAGAGAGCTGAGCTGTTGAATTCAATATGAGGAGCCAGAGAGCCAGTGGAAAGGGATAAATGGAAGAATTTTGCGTGGATGAACGTGAGACAGGTTGCAGCCTTCTGTATGAGTTGTGGAGGTTGGATAAAGGTCTGCTGGGAGCCAAGCCAGGAGGGAGTTGTAGTTTAGTTGTAGTTTTGCATACAAGGGACGACTAGAATTTGGACAGGTAAAGAAGAGAAGGAGGAGGTGCTTGCATTGTTTGTGACCTCACACCCAGATTCTGGTCTGGGCAGAGGACGGTGTGGTGTTGTCAGTGAAACTGAGAGCTTCTACAACAGGTAGGGTTCGACAAGAAGAAAACAACTCTAGAGATTGATGTGGTTGGCAGGCATCCAAACTGCAGATGTCAGCTCGACAAGCAGAGGTGCAAGCCTCAATATGAGTGCTGTTAGGAGAAAAGAAGAGTTTAGTACTGTCAGCATTAACAATGGGAGGAAAACTTGCAGGATGTGATAGCAGAGTGGAGGTGCAGCAGTGGCACTGCAGCCCTGAAGATGTCGGTGACTGCAGGGACCCTGGTGAGGGCAGAGATGTGTGTCAGTTTAGAGATGAATAACTGGAGATTCTTTGGTGAGCAAACATGGCGAGGAGCATTTGAGGGTTAATAGGGTTCAAAGCACAAAACAACCTCACAGAGGTTATCTCTGCAATCCAGACCTCTCACACAATGGACAGATGTCTATTGATTTCTTCAGATGACATTTTCTTCAGACCTCCACAAGCCAGACCAGGTGGAGGTCTGGCTATGAAACATAACAGTAAGATCAATCAATCATTCAATTGATTTATCTATTACTAACATTAGTTCCTAGCTAATACACAGATGAGAGTTTCTAATTTGATGTCACATCTCCCTAAACAAGTCAGCCAGAATTGCTCCTGTTTGCAGCTTTTGAGCTAACTGCTGGATGGTGATTAGACGATACCTGCAAGAGACTTTCAACAAATACAACAACATTCAACAATAAGATTCTATGATGATATCTGATGAGCAAGCTAAAAGACAAAAAAACAAACAAAAAAAAGCAATGTGATTTTTTTGTCCCCCAACTTACGTCATTTATCTTTAGTTAACAGGGCTTAAAGTGGGTCAGGGCTGTCTGGGGCTCAACTTTGGCACATGAGCCAACCCCTTGTGAAGTGAAAAATCTATACTCAAATGGCATGCATGCATTTCTACATAGGCAAATTTTTAAAAATGAATTATAAAAATGTCACGAGAGCAAACTCAACCTTATTCTTGTACAACAGATCCCCAAGGGCGAGGGTTAGGGTTTAGGGTTATTGTTACTTAACCACATACCACCTCCCCACCCCACAGCTAATAGAAAAATACATTTTTAGTTCAGTAACTGCAGAGTATATATGTATATATTTTGTGTTTTTCATACCTTACACATTTATAATGACTGAGCTTTCATGCAACTTCCACTTCCTGTTAGACAGAGGTAATGTTGCATTAGTTAACAATAAATCATAATAAGTCATGCTGACTGATTACAATGCAACAATTAATTTATTATTTTGAAAAGGAACAGTAAAGGAAAAAAACCCTGAGAAATAGTCTCAGTCAGCGTCTTCAGCATCTGCATTTTTCTGAAGAAGATTTGGAGTCCACTCTTCATTTTTACTTCAAACAACAAAAACAACAATAACAGTACAAAGCATGATGTATCATGGTCATGATACATGATATGTTGGTTTACTGTTAGTATGAAATCTTGCAGTTTGGTGTACATAGTAAGAGATTTTTTTTCCAACTTAATACCAATACTACAATACAAGTCTACAATAATCATGCAGATTTGAAAAAACCCCCATTATATAACCTATATTTTGGTATTTAAAGATAATCAGGCAGATATCCATGTTTGAAGGATTTTGCTAAAAGACAATGGTTCCCAACTGTAGTTCTTGTTGTATTCCCACCTAACATGTAGTGAAGGCACTTAAGCAGCGCAGCTTTTTGGACTTTTTGCTGTTGTCACGCACACCCAAGCATTTTTACATTCATCAACCTATGAGATTATATCTGCTTTTACATCCAAGATCCTTGGACTAATTCAGCATTTGAGTTCATCTGTGTTGACATTGAAAAGCTTAGCCAAACTTTTTTTTTAAACTAATTACAATATTCAGATTCTGGTTGTTAGATTATGTATTTCAGCATTTTCTTTGTTCAAATTACAATCAAAATATAAATTATAATCAAACCAAAGAAACTCACTGATCATTTGATTGTATATGGTCAATAGAAGTAAAAGGTACCTTATATTTCATAACTTCTACAAAAATGATCAGAACATCATGTTTCAATAACCAAACTTATTACACTGAAAAACACACAGCATTGGATTGTTTACATTTCTCTTGTGCTAACAAGGTTCCCTCAAGGTTACTTACTCATTATAATGTACATGGGAGAAGTTCACCTTGAAGGCTTTCTGCGTTTGACAAGTGTTACAATAACCTTTCTGGAAGAATGCCTTCAAAGCTAACTTCTCCATGTGCCATTTTTACAAACCTCTTTGTGACCCTGGTCTAAACATCCCTGCAACTTTGTGCTCTGTATTAGTCACTGTACACAATCTTTTCCCAATACCATAATGATTCCACATATAGGCCTATAATATTAAGGTTTATAACTCTATGATTCTAACGTACTGTAACACTTCAATCTCCATTTTGGTCACTTCGGCGGTACCTGTGGCAGTAATTGTTGGTGTGTTTTTGGATCTCACTTCCCAGCACAGCCACCCAAAACTGATTTTTAAAATTCTATTGAATAAATTTGCAAATTGTTATCAGCAAACAGTTGTTTTAGTGTGGTACTTTTAATAATTAGATTCCAATCATACCAAAAATGCATTTTGGCCGGTAAAGAATTCTCGGCCAGTGGATTTTTTTTAACCACCCTTAGCTGGTGAGTCAAAAAGTTAATTTTGGATACCCTGAACCCTTTGACTTTTTGGTTAATTTTCTGTCGCCTCATATTTGGATAGTTGATGAAAAGGGAGTGGATGAAGGGTCGAGAGAGGAGTGACTACCCCTGATGGTGTGAAAAGATTTCTAGGCCTCAAATTAGAAGAGAATGTCATTTATAATTTGAATCAGTGAGGTCAGAGGAGGAGATGAGGACGGAGATTAGATAAAAATGAGAGTGGCTAGCTCAGAGGAGGAAGTGCAGATGTACAGTAGATAAATGTGACATTTTGAAAAGAGCAAGGCAGAATGCATGGATGGAAAGGGAGAAATTGAGAAGAAGGCAGAGGCTACTTCCTACAGAAAAGATGTAATTACAGAGAGTTGTTTTTGCTGGATTTTGAACAGAAAGGGAGGAGAAATTGAAAGACAAATTCAAACAAGGCAGTTTTTTGCTACTTTCTGACAGCAGCAGGGACTCTTTCTCAACTAATTTTCCAAGGTTTTCAGACACGCTGTAGGAGGAAATCAGGACAGTGAAGGTCAAAAGAAGAAGCGAGGACAGCTGCTGAAGGAGTAGTGCAGTCCGTGGAGTTAGAGAGGAATACTGCTGATTGCAGATTCTGCTAAGCAGCGATAGTGTGAAGTGAAAGAGTGAAACCAGATTAAAAGGGTTAGTGTGGACAGGAACGATGAAGACAAATAGTGATGGAAAATGAAAGAATTCAACTAGAGATGTTGGCATCAGTGACGATGTACCGTGTTTGTGTGAAGCCACTAAGAGGATCCAAGGGGTGATAGCTTGCAGTGGGGAAAAAATCTGCCAAACATGAACATAATGTTACAATGCAAACAACAAAAACAAAAAGGTTTCCCTCCTCAAACACAATTTTTTTTATAGTCATCCATCCAGGGGATCTCATCAGAAATGGAGGACATTTTAGTGAAAAGTGCAGCCTTTAAATCAGAATATACAATCAAACATGATATGGACTTCATATCTTCAGTCTCACAGAACTCACATAACAAACAAGAGAATCTTTTCTCTTCAGGGAGACCAGTTAACTTGCCTGTTTCTAATCCGGATGCACTGTACCTGAACACAACATACAGAGCACACAGAGACCTTTGACTTTTGGTTTAATTGCACTGCAACTTAAGTGCTTTATTTATCCTCTATTAGGACTGTGGCTGAAAAGTTTTGAACCCAGGTACTATATGATGATAAACCAGCTTAAAAAATAAAAATATCTGCTCGCTCAATGAGGAATAGAGGGATGACAATGGAGAGGAGCAGAAATATAGGATGGAGGAGAGACTGAGGCACTGTGCTGCACAGAGACAGCAGCAAGTGTTTCTGTCTTGTCTGAGGTGATCAATGTCTGTGAGGCAGCACAGAAAGGCAGAGACAGGAGAGATGAGCTCTGGTGTCTGGACTGCTGACTGACTGACAGCTCCAGCATCCTGTCTCTACAATGGCCTGAGCGTGAGCTGACCTCAAGGGTTGAATAAGGCTAAAGTAACTGCATTCTTAGGGACAGATGGCCCCATCCCCTGAAAAGGCAAGCAGGGTGTGAGGGGAGAGATAGATGAGGATGCTGTGAAGGGAAAAGTAATAAAAACAAATATGCAGACTGCCGTGAATTTACTTTGTCCTTCCCCAGCACACTCCTGTGGATAAGCTTCCTTGTTTATGTGCAGCTGTCCGTGCAAAGAGGGGTGAGTTACACAAGGCTGCAGCTCTACAGTATAACCAGCTGAGACCACGCGGTATTAATGCTGATTGGAATAATAGCAGGAGTGTTGAGCTCAGTGGGGGAGGCAGTACTACTCTTTATAGACTGGATGTGAAACAAGCCCACAGCAAGGCTCCTGTCAGCTGAAGGTAACAGCAAGGTAACAGCTTACTACAGCTTACTGCCACCAGGCAGCACCGAGCCCAGACAGCACAGTTTTAAGGCAACGTCATTCTATTTAATGCAACACGTTTCATTACAGCTAAACTCAGTGTGCTTTACATTCAAGTGCAGCAACAAGTGAACAGAGAACATATTAAATACCTATATTAAAGACCTTGACTACGGCTTAGATCGAAAAATTAGACAGACTTCAGATAGATGTCATCCATTAAGTAGGAGCGATTTGACATTAATTCTGGGTAAATTAAGATGGCTGACCGAGGTACCACATCAAGCGCCTCCCGGAAAATTCCGCGTGTTCAGTGCAGACCTGTAGCAGAGCTGCTGGGGCTTCTCAATGTGGAAAGTAGTACTTAAGTACAATTTTAAGGTACTTGTACTTTACTTGAGTATTTCCATTTTCTGCTACTTTATACTTGTACTCCACTACAATTCAGGGGCAAAGTTATTTTGCAGAGGTTCAATTCATAACACAAAATATAATCAACAAAGAAATTATAATATCATAGATTAAGACAAAACTTTGTTAATCCCCGAAGGGAAATTCACAGGCTACCAGCAGATAAACTATATGAAGTATGGTAATCCACCTTTACCACCACCTTTATACACATTAAAGTGATGAACACATTCATGCATAATTAATTATAATCCAATAATCTAGTATGGTTTATATTATTCTGCAATATGCCATGAGTACTTTCACTTTTGGTACTTTAAGTATATTTTGATGCTAACACTTTTGTACTTTTACTTAAGTAAAAATTTCAATGCATGGAACAGAGTATTTCTACACTGTGGCATTGCTACTTTTACTTGAGTACAAGATTTGTGTACTTCTTCCTCCTCTGCAGGGCCGCTCTCTTACTCTCAGTCAGACAGGCAAATGAAAACGACTGTATATTTCCAACAGGTGAGTGAGCTCTCCAAATACTTTAGTGGCTCCACAAAAAACAAGTGTCACTAGTTTGTTCGTATGCATCCGCATCTAAACTGTCACAAAACTGTTGGAAATCGATTTTATGACTTGACACCACTATGGTGAAGGTTTGGTTTGATTTGTGCACAAAAAGGACCTGTTTAGGTTTAGGGAAATGGCTCTGAATTAAAGAAACAGAAAAAATAATTTGGCTACTGGCTCCAAAACATCTTCGAAGAAAGTAAATGTGCTGTATCGTCTCACAGATAAATTCTAGATAAGGAGTGCATGGGGTGGCATCTATCATAACACCCAGGCATTAGTATGAAGACTTGTTGAATTTAAACATTGTGAATTGTTATCTCTTTTATAGAGACATTCACGGACAGCTGTGTTTCAGCTTGTTAACTCCATAGATTACTTCTCGGATGCATCTACAGTTAAAGCAAACCAGTATCTCTTAACATGTAAGTTAGCATACAACAAAAAAACAAGGCAGAAAAGAATAAGTGACATATTCCTTTTGTGTTTTTCATGTCTGCCTTAACGTGTCATCTTCTCCAAATTTAGGGAATGTTTCAAACAACTTCATTTACACTTGAACAAACTGAAGTTCTTTTCAAATAACTCCCAGATTTCTTCAGATGTTTCATGGAGTAGAAGCTTTTAACATTTTGAGACTTAAGACTAAGACTAGATATTTTTTGGGCGCACCATTGAACACAGCAGCCCTTGTATCCAGGCCATGTGAGGACCTTCAGTCAGCCTGAACAAAGCGCTTTGTTGTGCGCTGTTCATGGCAGGAGCGCACGGACGAGGCGCTGTTCGTGGTGCTGAAATGCAGAGACAGTCATCCATGACTCATTCATTTAGTGGGATACCTCAACTAAATTTAAGGCTGAATCCAAGTGAGGATAAATGAGGATTTTTAAAAAAAAAATGGTTTGAGTTCCGGATCTCCAAACTATCAGCTGCAACCAGGATGGGACTTCAGAGGTATGGCTGGAAGATGTTTTTCCTGGTCCCTGCCCTCCATTTTAATGAAACACGCAAACTTGTAGTATAAGATGTGGTTTAACTCGTGCTTTCTTATACACACAAAGCCAAGCGTCCTTCAAAAGGCTGATGGGTGATTCACAGTACACAGAATCTCAGGTGCATGTATGTTACGGTATATATGTCGAAGCCTGCCCCCTTGGGGTGCATTGCAAGCTGTGGACTGCTGGACACGATGTTGCACCGTGGAGGAGCTCTGACGCGTTTAGATCACCAATGCAAATGAGACTGACTACCCCTCCTCCTCCTGCCCATCACCTCGTCTCTCTCTCTCTCTCTCTCTCTCTCTCTGTCTCCCCAGCGCACACTCACACATACAGTCTGTGCTTTATATCGCCGTGCCAGCCTTTCAGATCGACGGAGAGAGAGAGAGAGAGAGAGAGAGAGAGAGAGCTTATATAACAGCAGCTCTGGGAAATGCTGGGGAGCCGAGGAGACCTTCAGCGGACAGTGAGCAGAGAAAACGGCCATAAACTGATCGGTGAACGCAGGATCCAAGGATGGCGCGCGTGTCACTCCACTGCTGAAGGTAAGCCGCGCGTTCAGCCTCTCCTGTAAATGGTGGAGTGGCGGAGTGAGGCTTTTTTTTTAAAGATGGAAGACCTCGGATTCTTTAATAGGTGATTCGTGTCGCTGTTTATTCATTTCTCTTTCCATCTCCCGTCCATCCCACTACACCGCAATAAACAGCCGGGCGTGGATGTTTTAGGATCATTCGGCAAGATTGTGAGCGTAAAAATGCGGAGTTGAGCATAACTTGGTCACTCGGACTTGATCTGAGACTGCTCATTGTGCAAACTGTTGCTTCTGTCCTCGGGAGCAATACCGCACCCCTGATCTTTTTTTGTGTGTAGTGGGGGTGGGGTTGGGGGGTGTCCAGTGTGTCAGGTCCGCTTTACAAGACAGAAGCACAGGCCTGAGAAGTGGAGCTGAAGGGCATGACGGTTTGTGACGGCCACCGAGACCAGGGACGGAAGAGAGGCTCAGTCTGTTAGGCATCTATTGAGGGGGGTGCACACACAGCTGGGTTTATATGGGAACCTCAAAGGTGTGTGTGTGTGTGGGGGGGGGGGGGGGGGGGGGGG
>JBBPCS010001444.1:0-15086 GCA_037974645.1 Hollardia meadi
TTTAGCTCTTTGCTTTTTGTACAATGTTAAACATATTTGTCTAATTCTTCTTAGTTTTTGGTCATGTAACAAATCTTATATCAGATCTCTTCATTATGTCTCAGGTTTTACAGCAAGTAGGTCATTTTAGAGCAAGATTTCTGGTTTTGAGGTTTAAATGATAAAAGGTTCTCCTCATTTTTTTTTTCATCAAAACCTTTGATGAAACGACCTCCTGGCAAAAGTCTGACTTGCCCTTGAAATAACTGAAATCTTTATTGACTGTGAAATTTACCATCCACATATACCATAACTGTAATTTTCAATATTCAGTACTATGAACTTGTACCATAAAAGTTTACAGCTGCACTGACAGTTAACACTTAGACATATTAATGTAATAAACTGAATTTCAGGAAAGCTTTCTTCAAAATAAAGGAAGTGAGGGAATCTGTTCAGACATAACCAAGGAACAGAAGACTACTATTTCAAGAACAATGATAGCTTTTAAAACGTTTCACTGTTGGATGACAATTACAGGATAATATAAACAAAATAAATAAATAAAAATAAGTATTCATTTTATGAATGAAATGGGTCTTTCGGTCCTTTCAAGAGCACCAGCAATCTGTTAACAATGGTTTGTTCTCAATAATCCTGCAGGAAAAGCATGTTTATGATATAGTTGGTCGATTTTTGATGTTTTACACACATGCACACAAGCGAGGGAGAGAGAGAGAGAACATGCATTTATGTGTCCTTTATCTAAATGATTAAACCGGTCACTGCAGCTCAAAATTACAGTATTGAATTCAAATCTTTTTTTTGTTTTAAAGTGGCCCTATTTCTCACAACCTTTGCAATAACAGATACACACTTGCGTCGTTTGTCTTAACAAATGTTTTACATTAGTTTCTACAATTTTCTGTCTGCATCATCTTTGTGGCTCTCTGTCAAGGTAGAGGCAGTAGAGGTAGGTAGGTTAGAGATGACTTGAAACTTGCAATTTCATACCGTGCTGCAGGGGGGAAAGGGGAAAGATTTAACTGTGATATCGTTAGGAAACAAACATCTTGCAGATCATAACGACCAAAAGACTTCAAGGTAAGACACAGACAGCCAGACGGGTCAAGAGAGATCATGTTTTCATATTTGTTTTCCTTTGTGCTGAGACGTCAACACATTTTACAATTCAGTCTGCCATGTCAATCGGTGAAATACATATCAGTTATTTTCATTGCCATGGAAGTTCACCCTTATATATGTGAAGTGGCAGTGCACTCTAGTGTCCAAAGAATATTACTACAGAAAACAATCTGTGTCGAGTTTTTTGGGAGCTGCACCTGAAAGAGTTTGAACAAGTTTAGATTTTAAATTGTATGTCGCTGCAGTACAAGTTGATGCGTTGGATGTAGTGTAATTCATCTTCTTTTCCTTTATCTTTTTTCGTGGGCACTTCAAAAAAAAAGTCCAGATCACTTCACAAATCAAGACGGAGGGTTTAAAAGTTCATAACACACGCTGGTAAGGCGGGACAGCACATCGCCACTGAGAGGTGGTGTTCCAATGTGCGACTAATAAACTCTTATTAAGGAAAACAATTGGGCTGGTTTTTGATGGATTACATGTAATTTGGATTATGTAATCGGATTACACATGCAGAGTATACTTTTTTTTTTTTTAAATAAATATAATCAGCTCAGATTACATTTAAAATGGCGGTTTTTAAATTATGCAACTTTTTTTCATGATAACTAAGCTCACTTAACACTGGAAAAGCCCATCTGACATACAGGGATTGATTTGACTAATTGTAAATGCTGAATATGCAAAATGCATTTCACATGAAAATATTTAAAGAGAAAAAAATATTCAAAATTTCGCGGCTGTGCCCAGTTGTTTAGTATGAGGTGCAATATTTTCATTGTTTGATTTTGAAGTAATAAGTATTCAGATTATTTTAGCTATTTTGTGATGCAATGATTAAGTTTGGCACGGTCTACAACTGTCATTAATGCTTTGAAAGTACTGCAATGTCATGAATCTGAAGTTATTTTACATTAGTATTGTTGTGAATATTAAAATTAGGATTATTATTGTGATTGTAATTGCGATTTCAATTCATGTAAAAAAAAAAAAAGTTTCAGTGCATTGTTTGATGTGCATGCAATGATTTGGGAAAGAATCATTTAATAATGAATCTGTGCATAATAGTACAATAGCCCCTAACAATGCCCCTTCCCAAAACACCAAAAAAAAAAAAGGGTGATAATATCTAATAGTGGAAAACTATAATTGAGACATACTGTAGCTATTCGGGATATTTGATCTATGTTATGTAAGCTGTTGCCTGAGTTAATAAAAGAAGCCTTTGTGCCAGGACTAAAACATCAAACAGAAGGTGCTAATGAAAGGTAAGGGTTTCATAGGAGTTGTGGAATGAACGCATGATTTCTGTGAGCGATTGCTTTAAAGGAACAAGCCCAGGAGGAATAAATCTGAATCAGGTGTTGTGGGGGGGGGGGTTGCCGCTCAAAATATCACTTCTTAGGATAAAGTTACATCGTCCTGATGCAATCGCAGATCACTGACATGCTTACATGTCAGTCAGAGAATCCTCCATTTATCTTGCTGTCAACCTTAATTCTACTCAGCCATGACGCGCTGCCCTGGGGCCGTCGAGATATGTTATAGCTTGCTCAAGGGCACAATAATGCAAGAATCTATTGTTCACATCAGTCCACATCTTATATTGACACAAGCAGCTGTGATTCATTATGTCATTCAACTCAAAATAGGAATTACATGCAATTATTTAATTATTTATGCAATATGTTTTCTGTCCATAGATCCAGCTAAATGTCTTCAGCTTTGAAATGTTCGTGCTGGCCTCCTTGCAGCTCTCTTGATTCACTTCGTCCTCCCTTGAAATAATTATCCTTCAGTCATTCTTGCTTATAGCAAAAGCACTGAAGCCACTGAGAAATATTGCTTCAATGAGCGAAATACATAGACAAATTTAGCAAAGCCCTCAAACTAAATGCAGCTTGTCTTTATCCATGATCAATATGACCACATGCTGTAAATATCCAACAACTCCCATGTATTGTATACGTGTGTAAAAGATTTAATGTTTTTTGTTTGTTTGTTTGTTTTAAATGTGGGAGAAATTCAAGCTTAATTTCAACACATGCATGTGAATTCAGGTATTAATAAAGTCTGAACAAAACTCATAGCTACACGGAGCAGAACATTTTTCGAAAGTGTGCGAGGATGTATTGTTCATGGAATTAGGAGAGCTTTCTAAATTCAGAAACAGAAAGACTGAAGCACTGGACCAATGGAGATCAAAGCACCTCAAAAAACTCCCAGATTCCGTACAAAAAGGATCTTCCAGGAATTATTTCCAATAAAATGACTGATTACAAAAATGGTTTAATACTGTTAACATGATTGAGACTAAATTCTCCTGATTAATTTTAATATAAGCGTTTCGGTAATATAGTAACCTGACATTAGCAAACCTTAAAAGATTACCAGATGTATAAGAAAAGCAGGCCACATTTGTGGTACTGCATGTCGTGTGAGGCACGATACGTTTGCACATGCAAAGCCACCGTTACTCCGTTGTCTTATACTAAATGGGTTCTTTACATGCTTTTCACTCATTCAAGTTTCTCAAATAGCAGCCCAAGTCTAGCCACAGAATCCCTCTTAAGAGAAGACGTTTAATCTCGACCATCAGCTGGAAGTTTAAATGAGCTGTGGGGAATAGGAGAAGACAGCAAACTCTCCCCTTCACAGGCCTAATAGTCTCCACCATCAGCAGCACTTCATATACAACCACTGGCTGGCAGAGTAGAAGGAAGGCTCACCACAAACACAGACAGATGCACGCACCATTGTGCGAGTGGATTCCACTCATATGCATGTGCTTCTATTCAAATGCAAAAATGGTAATTTTCACATTCACATATGATGACCTTCTAATGGGTTATGCAGAAATCCACCCACATACATGCACTTTCTTTGTGTTGATTGTAGTTGGGGGAATGACAGCAGCCTTGGTTGCGCCACAGTCACTTTATCTTTGTAAATTGACATCACATTTCCAAGATCTCGTTTTGTTCTCAAAGAGCTTACCCGTTTCTTTATAGACACTCATCCATCATCTATATTCTGCTTAGGGCATAGTGGCAGCAGGCTAAGCAAGGTAGTCCAGACACCCCTCTTCCCAGCACTGTTTTCTAGCTCCTCCTGGGGGATCCTGGTATTCCCAGGTCAGATAGGATATGTAATCCCTCCATGGTCTGGATCTACACCAGGGGAAGTCGGACATGCCTGTAAAAACGTCCAGGAGTGGTGCCCAGGAGGCATCCTGATCAGATGCCCAATGCTCTACTCCAAGCTCCCTCTGGATGTCTAACACTGAGTCCTGCCACACTGTGGAGGAAACTCATTTTTGGCCGTTTCGGTCACTACCCAAAGCCTGCGACCATAGGTGAGGGTTACAACACTGATGTACTGGTAAATCAAAAGCTTTGCCTTCCAACTCAGCTTTCTCCTCACCACAACGGTCCAGTGCAATGCCCACATCACTGCTCACACCGCACTAATCTGCCTGTCTAGCTCTTGCTCCATTGAGACCCTGAGATACTTTAGCTCCTTCACATTGGGTAGCAACTCACTCTGAAACCAGATGAAGCAATCTTCTATTTTCCAGCAGAGAACCATGGCCTCAGATTTGGGAACGCTGATTCTCATCCCAAGCGCTTGATATTCGGATGCACACCACCCCAGGGCATGTTGAAGGTCATGGTCCGATGAATCCAACAGGACCATATCATCTGCAAAAAGCACAAACGCAATTCTGGGGTCAGACACCTTCCTCCCTTCATGTGCATCTTGAGATTAAATATCACAAACAGAACGGGTGACAAGCGGTAGAGGCCAACACCCACTGGAAAAGTGTTCTGAGGATACGGACACAGCTCTCACTTTGGTTATACAGGACCCGGACGGCTTGCATCAGCCCCGGTACCCCAGATTCCATTTATATTGTTTGTATTGTATTGTTCATTTGCCTCATCAGTGTCAGTGGTTTCTGTCATATTTGTTTCTTGAAATATTGTTTTTTGCTTGTTGTTTGCTTTAGCTAGTATGTGTGAAATGTTGTATGCAGAGACACCATGTGTCAGAATGAAGTTGTGGCATGTGATTGTGGTCTTTTATTTTTGACATGATTTGGATATGTTCCTTGCATTTGTGCTTTCCCAGGGTTTTTTTTTTTTTGTTGAAACATAAACAACAAAAGGCCGAACACAAACAAATATCAGAACAATTAGCTATTTGTTTTGTTCTAAGCAGAACACATTGCGCCGGATGAGCTATCGGTCCAGGGTTATAACATATAACCTTTTTCTTATTTCATTTAAATCAAAGACTCAACACCAAGTCCTCAACCCCGGCCGCTTCACATTCGGCTGCAAACCGTCCCAGTGCATGCTGAAGTTCACGGGCTGATGAAGCCAACAGAACCACATCATCTGCAAAAAGCAGAGACGCAATTCTTATCGGGACGTATCAGCATTAAAAGTTCAGTAGGTAACTTTTATATAAATAACTTTTTTGTCATATTTGCTGAAACTGTCAGTAGTACATGAATGATGATCTGTGAAAAAATCTGGTTCCTTTGGCTCCTCCTTATGGCGTTTGCAAGAATCCACAACGCCTGAACAAAAAACACCATTCTAAGC
Organism: Hollardia meadi; assembly: GCA_037974645.1. Taxonomy (NCBI): domain Eukaryota; kingdom Metazoa; phylum Chordata; class Actinopteri; order Tetraodontiformes; family Triacanthodidae; genus Hollardia; species Hollardia meadi. The sequence continues at coordinate 5,736 of JBBPCS010001444.1, forward strand.
CGGGAGAAGTCTCTAACGTTCAATTCATGTTCCTGCAGCAGGTGCGCAGCTCCCCTCCATTAAGCATGCTCTCACTTAGTCGAGCTCAATATCTTCAGCGTGCAGCTTCAGGAGGAGCTTTGCAAACACAATGGCTAAGAAACAGCCAACAATAATGAATAAACTGCCCATCCCTACCTTCAACGGTAGTATAAAACGCAAGTGTGAACATGTCCCGGCTCCACACAGGGCTCAGTATGTTTTATGCCATGGTACTGGCATAATGAGTGGCAAAGAGGAATAAAGACAAACAGTGGAGGTTAACTTTAAAGGTGTCAGTGGTGTGTGTGTGTGTGTGTGTGTGTGTGTGTGTGTGTGTGTGTGTGTGCGTGCGTGTGTGTGTGTGTGTGTGTGTGTGTTTCAGCATTTCATTGCTGTTACCAGCCCGCTGTAGTGCACCCCTACTAATTCCAGATGCACCACAAGTCATTTTGTTCTGGAATTGTTCTGGAAACGGTAACAGCCAACATAGGGCGGAACATCAACCAGAGGCCTGTAGTACGAAGCAGGATTTAAAGTTAGCGAGGTAACCTCAGGGATAACCCTGGGTTTTCAGTGTTACGGCACTTCTTACTGGGGTACATCGCCATGGGAACTTATGCTGCACACCTAAATGCTCCGGAGCAGGTGGCGTTTGAGATAGCAGGTATACACGTATAGAAGGAGCGCCTATCAATCAATTCTCTGGAAAAATGTCATTATCATTCGTAGAACATCCCTGAGCTTGGTGCACAGGTCCTGAGAGTTGTACTCCTGTGTAGGCAGGCCCACTCCTGCTTTCCTAATTTAAATTTCTTTCCTGTCAAAACCATTTCATTGTGCTTTTGTATTCCGATATCATCCTACAACAGAGACTGATTGAAACACTAAAGCTGTGTACTTGCTGCTCATTAATTTACACATTCACACAGTCAGCGATTCGTTGTTGTTTTTTTTCGTTTTTTGCCAGCTGTCCTTCCTGCATTTGGCAGCTGCAACTGTGTTGCTTTTAGCCTGGATTATATGTTTCACTTCTTAATATATGTATAATACTATAGTTTGCTCTTCATTTGTAAAATCTGCTGCCAGTAGTCGTGTCACGTTCACGACTGGTCATGTTTTTGCTGCAAACGCCACCTCTTTCATGTAAACACGCTCATGGTTACATTAGGAAATCTTGGGCTGACTTATCGAGTTGATAATCACCTTAGTGTGACCGCTTATGGCAACTGTGATTGCTATAGTTATAGTGAAGCTAGATAACGGAAAGATATCCTGGGTTACTCGCTTCATAGTACTGACATCTAGTCACTCCTGGGTTAAACACCTCAGTAGCTCAAGTAGTAGACTGAGCTCCTTTAACAATAACTATCAGCATTGCTAAGGATGAGGCTCTGTCTATTCTAGCTGTTCCTTTCTATGTACAACATAATGGTTGTGTAGCACTGTTCAAAAATATAATCACCAACATCAAGTTTAAAGTTGTTGTTGTTTTTGTGCCAGTTTACCACAAAAGGAAATGGAAATACAACAACATGACAGTTGTGTTCAACATATGTGATATTTTCCAAAATATTGACTGCAGCAGTATATGATTGGTGAGGCGGTCCTGGTCTGTTTTACAGTCCACTGTTGAGTCCAACTGTTTGTAGTCAAATTGGAGCTAGCTCAGAAGATCTTGAGAAAACGAAAGTCTCTCTCAAAGACTAAAAAGGGAAAGACGAGTCTGCACTTGGATATGCCCTTTTAAGTTGGTGCTCGCTGCAACAATTCTACTAGGTCTCAATCAGCATGGAATGATCTACCTTGCGTTCCAATATCCATACCACCATACTATTTAGTATGGCAGAAAAAGATTTTGTACGTCCCAATAGGTAGTATGTACAAATGCAGTATGCCAACAATACCCGGATGACCTACTGCATCTGGTTGCATTTTTGCAGCATGCAAACCAGCTTGCTTTTCCGGCTGTTCTGACCCTCTGCACAGCGGAAGATACGTCACATTGATTCCATCGCCGAGAGAGCACAGACAGACGGCAGCTCATTGACAGATAACAGAAGCCGCAATAACAGATGACAGCACATTTAAATAAGTGCTATATATTTTTTGCGACTTATGTGTATAATTAATACATTAATATACAGACTGTATACAGACTGTGACGGATGTATGAGCAAAGGGTCAAAGTTCAAGGCACAATGTTATGATGAGGTAGTAATGTCCCAATTGTATACACGCTGCATGCAACAGTCTGCAGTGTGTATACTAAAAGAGAAAAAGAAAAGATATGCGATTTGGAACGTAGCACCAATGACTTGGAAAAGGCTTCTTCTTCTTCTTGGTTGGCAAACAACTTTAAGGTGCATTACCACCACCTTATGGACTGGAGTATGGATCAAAACAGCTATTATCCTTCTACATTAAATTTTCCTAATAGCTCCTGTGCTTTCCAAAAACCTGAAAACAGCCCCGCACCCTGTATCACCTGAACTTCTCTGCAGCATTTTCAGTAGACCTATCCACATTGCTAATATTTCATTTATCATAATTGAAAACAATATTAGACTCACGATATCACCCTGAGGGGTTCCATTTTCCACCAAATAATTCAGGTTAAATTTTTCCTGTTCTTACAGAGATTATCCTATAAGTAAAAACATTTGAATCCATCTATCCATTTTCCCTCTTGTTCCTCTTTCCACATCACATTACATGTCTTTTCAAAATGGAAGAATACAGCCATTACACCCTCTTTGTTAACAAGAGCTCTCCTAATTTCGTGTCTAAACACAGAGCCGGATTCTTCCCTTCCTGAATTCACTTTGATAACATTTTAATTCTCCTTTGGTTTCTAAATAATAGATTGTGACACTAATGTGAGATCAATTGCTGTGCTTTCACTCTTGTGCCCGACCCATTGTTTAAACGCACCAACTCCTTTTCATCCATTATTTTTTCTACAATTTCTGCATTTGCAATTTCTTGTTTCCCCAATACTCTCCTGCGTGTATTAAAGTCTCCACGCCAGATTAGTTTCCCTCTCTTATGTTCCAAAAAATCTTAGTTTCATAGTTCCGTCTTTGGCCCATTCTTGGATAACTATTACCTCTAACTTTTGTACTCTCATGAATTGTCTGTATTTAATTCCTTCTCTGATGAATATTGCACATCCACCACCATTTCCATAAGCTCTATCTTTGCATATGCAAGAACATCCCTTATTAACAAAATCTACAGCTGGTTTAAGATGTGTAAGATATGGCAATAATTGCAGTTTAAAACATTCGCACAAAAAAATGAACTAACATTATCAACAGAACGTGAACAGCTGTGTTGACACTATGTAAAAGATGTCTATGTATTGTGCAGCAGAGATGTCTCCTATAGTTAGCATGCTAACTAGGGCTGCAAGGATCACAAAACCCACAGTTCGGATCATATCACGGTGTTTGAGTCACGGATCAAATAATTTGAATTTGATTAATTTTAAAAATGTGCTACTTGTTGCTCTGTCTGTAGTTACCACCGCAGTTGTGTTATTATATGTTTTATAATTTAATGTATTTATTATTATTTTATTTATTTATTTTATTAAATAAGTATTGCAATATAAGCTCTTTTAATAAATCTACGCTCACCACGCTGTAGTCTCACCCACAGCTCTATGTGATTGGTTACAGGTCACGAGTAACAGCCTATCAAGACTGAAGGCTACTGCGCCAAAGAGAGACTGGAGCTGCTCTTGTGAACGCGGAGCTGTTGCAGGGAGTGTAGCAGAAACTTACGAAGTTGCAATGAATATCACAATCTCACCATCTACTTCTATGATGACAAGCAGGCCCAGTTTCCCAGTTACACCACTGAAAACACCCGAAGTCACAGTCAGCAGGATTTCACTCAATGGAGGCGAAAGTGACGGCTGTTAAATAAGTCACTCATCACGCTTCAGAGTAAAACACACGACTCCGTTACACCCCTTGTGCAAACCAGCTAGCCATGGCCCGTCCTGTCTCATAATACCACTTTTGTACCTCTACAGGTGATAGTCTGATAGCCCGCGTACTTGCATAGCTTCAGCTTGACAAGCTCTCTTAGTTTCAGAGAAATAAGGTTTTAATCATAGGTTTTAATGTACCTGAGCCGTCGTGCCATCTTGTAGCGCGGTATACTTTCCAAAGCCAGAAAGTGCCAATCCAATGTCAAAGCGTCACCAGTCACTTCCTAAACCCAACCACGTGGTTTTTGTGCCTAAACCTAACCAAAGCAATGTAGACCTTGTGCGTCAGGATAAGACGTGAAAGAGAAGGCGCGTCGCCCTAAGACGCTAAAGGAAAGGCTTGGCGCTCTGGCCACGGATGCCCAAAGGGCCTGTTGTGCGTAAGCAAAGGCTTAGCTCGTCGGCCGGTGAAACCAAAGGGTATCTTGCGCATTTGGATAAGATGCGAGGGGCACATGACAAAACGTCGCTATGTGACGACATGGGATGAGAACGGGTTGGCACCACCGGTCTCCAGCCAATTGGTTTTCAGCCATGTTCAGGCTGCGGAACCAAGCTTAGCTGAGCCCCGTTGCCCAAGGTAGCTCCCACCGTGATCAAAGGTCGCAATCTAGGCATTCAGTGAGCAGGAGGCCCACTAGCTCCACTGCTAACACAGACAACAGTCGCTATAGCTACAACCAACAATCACACAGCCCAAGTTAACAATCCTACAGCAGGCAGTATAGTGACAGCAGTTGGCGGTTACTCTGGTGATATGCGGCTCCCTATATGTTTGAAAGTGCCTTTAAATTCTTGCAATATTTCACAAATTACACCTTAAAGCCATGTTTCCTGTAAGGGTATAACATCTGGTTTTGTTCTTAATGTATATTGATATATAGCCTACTTTTGATATGCACTTCTCTGTTCGCAATCAGACTTGTGGCCTTCCACTGAAGTATAAACATCCTGGTATAATGTGAGGACTTCCCTCTGAGGTGACTTCTCCTTAAGCTACAATAGGCATGTATTTTCTCCCAGGGTAAATCTTTCATGTTCAGGAACTTTGCAGCTGCCTTAACAATTTAGATTTTTAGCTTTTTTGAGTCTTAGCTTGAAACAGGAGTAGTTTGTCTGTTGAAAGTCTTGTTTGGGAGTTATGTGGCCCTGTGCTTGCTTTCTTATTCTGGTTCATATTTTCATTTCTTCTTTCCTTTTCCACAATCTTCACTGCCTCTGCATGTACGTAACTCTTCATTCTGTTCTGCCTCGTTGTATTTCAATTGCCTGTTTTCTCACACTGCATCTTCCACCTGCTGCTGTGCGATTTCCTCCACAGTTGCAACCTTTTACTGTACTGTTACTCCCACATTCTCCATAAGCACATTCTCCCATCTTACACATCTCTGTTTTACATTGTACACACTAGCAGTGTAGCCATACCTCTGACATTTGTAGCATCCGAGGGGAGGAAGAATACAGTATAAGCTATTACATTAAAGCTCATATATCCATCTATAACTTAGCAGGAAGAATCTCAACGTTGAATTCCAGCAATACTGATGGACTGTCAACGTTTTCACCGTTTCCAATTTCCTGTAGCCGTCTCATCCCTGTTATCGTTCGTTTAAACATTTTTGTAGTTCTTCCAAGGTTTCTCCCAGGGGAATTCCCAATATCACTCCTCTCTCACCAATGGTTCTTCTTTCATTCAGCTATTCCATTCTTACATACTGATTAGTTTAAGCACCTTATTTCTCTGTTTAGCATCCCTGCACTTTACCACCAAACTGCCATCTATTTACGCCATTTTCATATCATCAAGTGCTTTTCTCAATCCATACAAGGCAACCTGGTTTACAGACAGTACTTCATGTCCCGCTTTAAACTTAAGAACGATATTAAACTCTTCGATCATTATTTTGTCAATCGTCATTCTCATCCTGGAGTGACGTTTTTCCTGAAAGCGTCACCATACTATGCCATGCAAGTAATGAAAACGAAGGGAACATCTGATTTGCAATACAACACTAGCTAATAAGTTAACTCGCCAAGCATGTGTTTACTGGCAAATGTTATTTGTTGGTAGGCTAAAGCAAGTGAGCTAACTCGTTTACTACATATATGTCTCTACTTATATTTACTAAGAAATAAGACCCTGTCTCTCTCTTGTTTTGACATATGATGCTAACCCATACTGCTGACTTAAGAGAAAATATTGGAGGATGTTCAATCTGTCATCAGAAAATAATTAACACTAACGCTAACTGCAGTAACCTTGTAGCCACACAGATGGGATTTGAAACTGGGGAAGACAGATTAGCAAACTGTAATGGAAGAATTATTAATGCTACCGTTGTCAACATGAAAAATTCAAATGAGGCAAAGGAAATTCATAGTTTCTGGATTTGAGAGAGTTATAATTTGCGCATTTGAACATGTCATGAGTTGAAGGTGCTTTGACCTCACCAAAGTGAGACATGATGGCCCCCAGGCCCCCAGGGTCTGTGTATGTTGCCATGGCTGGAGCAGACCACACCACATGATTCTCATATACATCATGCTCATTACTATAGCTCGGTAGGTGGCTGGATTTCTGTCTGCGTCTGTGTAGGAGTTAGTGTCGACGTCTCTGGACATATGTTTGAGTTCAGGAGGCTCAGTGTTTTTCTCTGTTATGCATACACCATCCAACATGATGGTGTTCTTTCTATTTCATGATATACGATTAATGCAACCAGGTTTAAGGGAGTTACACCTACAGCCACATCCCAGGATCGGCCTTTGTACTTAATGACGCAACTGTTTTGTCACTCAGACTTCTCTGTGACATAAGTCTCAAGGGGTTTTTTTGTATTTAATTTGTATTTATGTGGATCCTTATTAGGTCTGAACAGCACAACATCTTCCTTGGGTCCACAGGAAAAAATAATTTCTTCTTATGATGTAAATTAAAAATTGTGAGAAAATAAAGAAAATTTAAAAAATAAATAGAAAATGAAATTACAGACATGGGCACATGCATTAAAGCTGTACTAGTTACATTATTGCAGCACTAGTCTGTAATATAATCAGCAGTACTGCAGCAAACATATTACTAACTACAAGAATTTAACATAGAATACTTCCTGGTTTTATTTTTTGTCATAATAAATTTACCCTTAAATCTATGACTCAATGACTCAACTATTACTATGTGTATTTTACATTTTATCATCTTTTTCTTCTCAGTTTTAATCAACTGAAAATGCACGAATATATAAAAGTATATACCGAATTTCAATGCTTTTTAGGTGGTTTTTAGGTGGTTTTGTGTAGCACATTTGCTGGTTTTTTGCTGTATTTTGTTGTGAGTTTTCTAATTATCTGACAAATGTGCTGCTATTTCAACCAGGACTCACAAAACTATCGAGCTAGAATAAAATGCATACATGAAATATTTCATAAACTTCAATTAATAATCATATCATACGACTCATTGGTTAATTTTGTACTTTCATGTTGAGTATGCCTCTGCAGCAGGACACGTCATGCCATTCAACAGTGAACTATAAAAACAAAATATCACTAGAGGGCAGCAGAGGACATGATATGCAGTAAAATAGTCACTAGCCAGTATATCAACATGAACTAGATCCAGATGTGAATTTTATGAATTCTAATGTTTTTATTCTACAATATTCCAAAATATGGAATGTGGAATAAGGTCAACAGATGTTTTTTTTTAATATCACTGACATTTTTTTTTTGCTTGTGTAAACATTTTCATTAATAATTCTGTGTTTCTCTAAGCCCAGTGTACTTGACCACCTAAGTTCGCCCCATGCCTGCACAGCTCCACCAAGACCTGTTGGGGGAGGAGGGCGACTGTAGCTCAGGGAAACAGGATGGGGGGGGGGGGGGGTCATCAGGAAGTTGGAATGTGGGTCCCTGTGTGTGATGTGATTGTTAGCAGAAACGTGTCAGCCCCGAGCCCACCGTCACCAGCCCACCACCACCACCACCAACCCTGAGCCCACAGCCCTGCTCAGGTTGTGAAAGTAGAGCTCTGTATGTGAATATGCATGTGTCTATGTGTGTTCATCTGCACGATATAACTTTTAGCCCTGCACTACCATGGAGGCCCACGGAGGACCAGATACCTTATCATTGCCTTTTGTAGAGAAACGACGGTGAAGGGCGGGGCGGGATAAAATGACAGCCAAAAGACTCTGGGCGGGTGGCAGACCATGGCCATGTGTGGCCTTGCAGGGTGAAACCGTACTGGATTAGGAGGGAGTTTTACAACTCTCTATCTTTATATAGAGAACCTGAAAGACAGTGGAGGATGATGGTGGCTGAATGGGAGTGTTCAAGCTCCTCACCAAACAAATGACGCATCAGTCGGCATCCATGACCTAACCTGCAGGGTTTCCAATGTTCTTGGTTTTCAAAATTTTTGTTTCACAGCTTCTTGTCACAATGCTCAGTTGTTGTTGTTTTTTACCTCCAATCTTCCTACAGGAGAGTTCAGACACAAACCTAAATGCCAATTATTTCTGTTATGCAGCTGGCAGTTTAGATCAAGGGGTTGGGCTTTAAAGGTGCAGGGTGTGCAACAACATTTAGCTTCTGCTCTCATCTAGTAACATTTGTCTCCTCATTTGACAGTGGAATGTTTGCTGAATATACAAACAGCCGAGTGCTGAGTATTCATAAGCAACAGGACTTTATCCACACGAGGATGAGTCATAATATTCCTTTGTTTATGTTTTAGAAATTGGTTATAAAATCCACTCCATGCTTGTGTTAGACCCATTAATACTGTAGAGTGCAAATGAAAACACATTGCGAGCAGGATTGAATGCATTTATGCATCTTTGAATTGACGAGGCTTCAAAGGCATACTTATTCTATCAAATGAGGCTTCTCCTAGTGCCACCTGGAAAAGATCTAGGCGCCAAAAAATGCAATTCTGCAGCTTTTGTTTTCCTTTTCCCTCTCTCTTCCGTCCTCCCTCTTTCCTCGTTTTTGGCTCAGCTCCTAAGAGCTGAACTGCGGATGGGTTTTCAGCCACAAACCTCACAGCTGGTCTTTGGTGCGGAGCATCTGGGCAGGCTCCCCTCCCTGATCCAGGGATCCTGGCTGCAGTGGTGGTTAGCCACACCAGCGCTTTCACCTGCCTGTCTCACTGTTAAAGTCTCACCAGACTTAGACGCTCTAAACAAGCGGTAACATCAGATCCCACTCTCAATAGTACTGGACAGCCAGGAGGTAGGGAGTATGTATTTAACCCCATGTGTGTGTGTGTGTGTGTGTGTGTGTGTGTGTGTGTGTGTGTGTGTGTGTGTGTGTGTGTGTGTGTGTGTGTG
>JBBPCS010001445.1:0-15084 GCA_037974645.1 Hollardia meadi
TCCTATTTAAGTGATTTCTTGATTGAGAACAGGTGTGGCAGTAATCAGGCCTGGGTGTGGCTAGAGAAATTGAACTCGGGTGTGATAAACCACAGTTAAGTTATGTTTTAACATATATATGTTAAACATATATAACAACATATATATCATATGTGATATACTGTATATATGCAACTGGTGTCTTATAATTCTGTTTTGGTGAGAAAACAAAATGTTGTTCACTGATGGCATTAAAAATATACAAAATACAGAATGCATTTAAAGGAAAAAAGATATGTGATCAACCTAATGAGCGTGTCGGCCTCTCAGGCAGCTGCGTGAGTCTGTATATTTACCTGCAGTGTTTATATCAAATGTGACACTTTATCACGCTGTTGGAGCAAGAGCTTTAAACAAGCGTTGACACAAGCAACGCCACAGAGGTAAAAGTGAAACTAAACTTCTCACCGTATGAAACGGCTTCTTGTTAATCTGTTCACTTGTCACGTTATCAGAGGGACCGATTGAATTCCAGTAAATTCTCTTCTCTCTCATTGTGACAAACAGGTTTCAGGGGCGTATAAGTAGATTTTCTGGCTACAGGAAAGGGTTATCTTTTAAACCTATTGTTCACCAGCAGGCAGCTGGCTCATATTGTTCTACTGTCAAGGGCTTTCGGCACTGTCAATCCAATGTTTAAATTCCTCCTTTGTGTTCTGTACAGGCCAGCAGAGGAAGTGTTTACATCTCTGGATAGTTAGCTTTGTCTGCCATAGATGGTTTTTCTCACTTTTCCGGATCTGTTTATCCAACCTCTCCAACCTTCTCTGACACTATTCTGGCATCGCATTCATAAAATTATATCAAATCAATAAGAAGCTACTCAGAAAGGTCATAGTCTGACATTTACAGACACATTAATACAAATGTAGCTTTTGTGGAGGATCAGCTCCATGAGAATAAAAAGCAGTGGGTGCGGTAATTGGTGTTTACTGCTGGCAGCGGCCAATTGAGTGGAGCGATCCATTTTTGTGATGATGCTTCATGAAAGTGGCCCATTCATTTGTTTACTGGCTGTAGGGGGTGTTCATCTCATGGTGAAATGGCTCCAGCAAAATGATAATTAAGACGGTTTGTGCAAGTCCAAGGGGAGGGGATGGACAGACAAGAAAGATAGTGATCTCAGCGGCCCAGCAGGGGTTGATGTTTACGACATACCACGACATACCACGACGCAGCCACATTCCTGCAGAGAGTTTCCAGGAAGACTAGAAATGATTTTTGCCAGGTGTCTTGCTCATAAGGGTTCTGAACGCAGTCTTTACATTCCGTCCTTGCCATTGTCCCTCGGAAGATGGGCCCCGCTAACTTTTTTGTTAAACTTGTTAATCCGACTCCTCGTCGGACTCCGCATCCTTTCTTTGACACCACTTGTAATTTAATGTGACATCAGTGTAATGACATTTTTTAAAGAACTGAGAATCAAAGAAAATCATCTTCCAAACGCTCAGAATGAAAATGCATCTGTACACCAGAGGATTTTTAGCCACACTAACGGTTTGGCATTATGGATGGCAATGTTGGCGTGTTTGGGTGGTCTGTCCAGCCTCACAGAACTCTGGCTTTGCATTGAACAGGGTGTTCTGTTGTAAATGTATCATGAACTTGCAGGTGATTAAATAATTACATTAACTAATTTAACAGTTGCTCATTTGTAAAACCACAAAATGGTCAATGAATCTCCAGAGCTCTTAGCTCTCATTTAATTTGTTAGCTTTTTTTAGAAGTTGAACTTCTTGTTCCTCTGAGGTAATTTAATTCCCTGCTGTTCCTGTTTGTAATGTGCAAGTTCAGCCCATTGTGTCAAAGACACATGTCATAGGCCTGATGCAGGAAATGCCTGACTGAAATAGGTGAGCATACGGGGTTTTTACACTGTTCATTTCCCTCCATTACCAAATACAGAAAATGTGTAGCTTCAACGACGCGAGTGAAAACATGCCAGCTACAGAGACAGAGGATGTAAATCAGGAATGTTAAAGCGCCATGATCCTCAGCAAATGATCATAACTGCATGTGTGGCCTCTTTCAAACACAATGAACACTTAGTTCACATAAATGTTCATTGTTTTCCACTTCCAGCCCTACCAGGTGGTCAAAAACAGCGAGAAAATCGGAGTGAATCATTAAAATAAGAGTGAACATGAGATCAGTATTCATCTAAAAATCTTTCAACCCAAGCATTTTTTTTTAAAAATCACAGAAATAAGCTATTTGGCCTGATTTGTTAAATGTTTTTGAGTTTTTGTGTTCATATTATTAAAGATGACAAACGCCACCAAACAAAAACAAATAACGACACCAAAACCTGTTTACCTACCAAGGACAAAGCAGCACTTTATCGTATAAACTTTAATAAAATCTGTGTTTTGCTCTCAACTTGGACATCTTTACGTTTGCTTTTACATATACATACTTGAGCTTGGGGCCTTATTCACAAACATTCTGAGAATGCTCTGAGAGCTCCTAACTTAACCTAAACTTTTTGAGCAAGGAGTCGTAGCTTAGAAGCGTCTCAAAACACTGAGGAACGAAGTGAGGAGGTGTGGTTGGTCCCGCTGCCGATACATTCTTCTAAATCCTGTAATTGAATCAAAAAATAAGAATGCATGCTGTAACAATGATCATTGTTTTGACGGTGAAAAGGTAAAGTAGGCCCCCAGTGTTATACAGCGCGAGCCAAGAGCCGTGTGATTTAGTCACAACTTTTAAGGGGAAATTCCCGGGGCTGTATTTAAAACGCCTCATAGTGCAAAGAGTTGCTCCCATTGATGAAATTCAAATAAAATTCTTAGAATTGTGACAATTTCTAAGAATCAGAAAAGGCTGAAGAGAATGGCAGAAAGAGGTAGAAGAAAATATTCTCTAAAAGCTGAGACATAAGGTCTTTTTTTGTTGTTTATTTCATTTCTGCATTTAGATGAATGCATCATACCAAGCAACGGGATCAAACAAAGAAAAGATAATGGTTTCTGTCCTTTCTTTGCTCCGAGTTGCTCTGGGAAGCTTCCTAAATCCCTCCAACCTAGTAAGTGAGTTCAAAATGTTTGTGAATACGGCCCCTCATCTCCTTATTGCCTTTGAGACATTTCTAAATGAGGTTAATGATAACGCACATGTAGACAAAGACGGCACTGTCGGATAGTGGAACGGTGCGCGGGCATGTGATCACGAATCAGATTCACAGACTGCGTAACATCATGTAAGACCAGTTTAAAGGTTAACCAGCTGATATTTCACCGATGGAGATAATCCCCCGCGCTAAACGTGAATCATGCATCAGGTTTGAAGTTGTTTTGATTGTCTGAGTGGACTGCTTTCCTCTCTGTGTTGCATTAGAATAATCTCTACTTCTTGTCAACGACCTGGCAGAAAGAAAATCCAAACTTTTGATGCGAAGCATTTTCTGTCTCTTAAGTTTGAGTTAAAACAATCGCAGTAAAAAAGCCCATTTTCATTTGCAGAGCAACACATGAAGCTTTAAAAGTACAATCTCGTCTAAATCCCGAAGAAAGTTTAAATATGGAGCTAAAATTTTAAAATACATTTAGCAGTTTAGCTAAAATGAAAGGGAGAGTGTGAACTTGTATGCCAAACAACTGCACAAGTGCTGCATGTGTTGTTTGATGCGTTTCACTGTAAATTACAATCAAACGACTGTTTTTGTTCATCTTCTAAAAGTGCCACATTTTTGGCAGCATCCATTGCAATAAAGATTTTCAAACGTTTTAATACAAACATTCTCAAAACAATCTTTTTGAAATGTGTTTAGAGAGCAAAGGCAACCTGGGGTTATTTTAAGTTTAAGTGACCAAAGACTGCAAATGAATGAGCTTTCGTGGTGGATTCGGCCTCGGTTTAGCTTCAGCTGGGTCGTGTGCTCAGAAGTGAGTCTTGTACCTTGACACACTTGAGTCTGAGGCTTTTATGGCCATGCAGCGAAAGTTTGCAGCGTGGTTGTGTTGAGAATAAAGATGCAGGAGAGAGCGATATTTATCCTTCTCGTGTCTCATTTCTGTGGTTTAACTAGTAGAGTTTTGTGTGTGTGTGCTGTTGAAATGGCTGATTTACAATGACCCCCCCCCCTCTCCAGACAACATATAGCCAGGCTCCATTGTGAGCGCTGACCTCTTTCTCTGCACAAACACACCACTTCCCTCGCTTCCTGTGCCGCCTGCTACTGGTCTCAAGGAGTCTGACTACCAAGTCGGAGTATTTTTCAATCAGCGTAAACGCATGGGGAGTTTGTTTAATGTACGCTTCATGTTTTTAAAGGGAAAATATTTTTAACAACAGTCTAGATAATCATAATCTACCGTTGCACCTACCTGACAGTCAGACAGGGGATAAAAAAGGCTAAATGATTATAATGCCTTGACTCTAAGAGGCAGACCACTCTCACTTAGCAAGAACTGAAAGGCACAATTGTTCCTGAATTTGTAAGGATTATTATCATTATGTGATGTGTTTCCCAGAAGGTCCTATTTTCAAATGCAGTGCTGTGAGCTGTAAAATGATGAGTCACTACAGTATTTTACACATAATGTGGATAAGTTTGTGAGCCAACAGGGTTTCTGGCTTCCTGGGTCAAACAGTGAATTTGTTTGAAGCAAAGGATTTGAAAGACTTTACTACTTTCTAACATTCACTGCATTTTCCCACAGACAATAACAAACCATAAAAATGACTGTGTGCAAATACTTGTGAGCCCATCGGAGGTCGTCGGCATCTCATTTGGTATCTTTCACATTCCTCCCACAAGGCTATGACCGCTGCCCTGAAAGCCCATTTTGACAGGAAACATCACAGGAAACCACTACCCAGGAGTGCACAGGAGCGACTGGAAAAAAGACCCCAGCCCACTGGGCCGGGCCGGGCCGGGCCGCGCTCCGTCATACGCCCAGAGCCAGAGGAATGCAGCTCTCTTTGTGTCAGAGTCAACACAGCCTCAATCTCTGCTGCAAATCCAATCCAGCCTGTCTGCCTGTCAAGATAGAGAGACAGAAAAGCAGAGTCTGCGAAACAAAACAGATTGTCTGCGCTTGACTGTTTATATGAATTCAAAATGAACTCCAGCACATCCCATCTCATTTCTGAGAAACTGACTTCAGACAATATTGCATTTTCATGATGAACTATATTGAAAAGAAGAAAGAAAAAAAAAATCAAACTCAAGATCGACAGCAGAAAGAAACTAACAGGAAACAAGGTTGCTGAGTTGTTGTTGTTTTTTTTTCCTCGGGATCTTTCTAAAACACAGAAATGGTCAACCGCCAAGGAGCTGAGTGTGCTTTTGGTTACCATGGCAACGAGCGGTGAAAGACACGGCAGCTGTTGGTTGTAAAAAGGTGTGTGTGTGTGTGTGTGTGTGTGTGTGTGTGCGCTGTATATGTACATGGGTGTATTTAGTGCTGGAGGTTTGTTTGCCGTGCTTGCAACAATGATAGGACCCCTCTAAGGGAATTAGCCCTGAATGATCTTAATCTCACAAACAGGCCGGGGTCTTCAAAGTGCCAGCTCTGGAGGAAGTGCGTCGAGATTAGTGCTGTCATCTACCCCCCGACATGGCACAGGAAACAAGAGAGCCTCTTGCCCGCCATCAAAGGCACAGCAGATCTAACACAGAGCATGTCGGTCTTCAGTAGTCTTCCACTTCAAACCTTCTCCACGCCGAGTATTTTCTTCAAAGTGACCTTTTTCCTGAGAAAAATATCTGGATGTCGCTACGCTTAAGACAAATGCTTGCAGCGTTTCTATGGCCAACTTACCGTTGAGATGTTTAGCTTCATTTTTGCTGCATTTTATTTCCTAAAATATGGAAAATGTCTTTGTACGATTGTGTTTTAACATACAAGAAAACTCCACCAGGACTGATTTTTGAAGGAAATGGCTTTCTGAACAGTGTCCACAATTGCTCATCACACACAAACTTGAACATATTTTGTTGTCTGACTTTGGTGTGAATGCTGCTGATAATCATCATCAAAAACATAAACAAGAGTACAACCCAAAACAAGCAAACTCTCATAAGGTTTTATTGAAGCAAAGCCTTTTTTCCCCCCAATTAAACAGCACAAAGACAATATATTTAATGTTGTATCTTTTTATCTGTTTGTAAATATATGCTTGTTGTTATAATTTGATGGCAGCAACACGTTTCAAAAAAGTTGGGACAGGGGCAACAAAAGACCAGGGGTGTTGTGCAATGCTCCAAAAACACCTGATTGGAGCATTCCACAGGTAAATGGGTTCATTGGTAACAGGTGACAGTATCATGATTGGGTAAAGGCTCAGTCATTCACAAGCCAGGATGGGGAGAGGGTTCACCACTTTGTGAAACACATGATTGTATAGAGCTGATCTCGGACACAAGGACATCCAAGTGACTTTGGGCAAAATACTGAATCCTGAATTGCTCCCAATGGCTGTTCCATCGCATCGTGGGGCGTTTTGGATAGGAAGCAGTGTATCGCTCCGGGTGAGCAAGCCTGCACCTTCCACGGCTGCCTCAGCCATCTGTGTATGTTTCTGTCAATGTCTGGATGTGGCAAGTGTTGTAGAGCGCTTTGAGTAGTCAGTCAACTAGAAAAGAGCCGTATAAATGCAAGTGCATTTAATATAAAGGATATTACTGCATGGGCTTGGGAACACTTTGTTGACAGGAAACACAGTTAATTTGCAAATGATTGCATTCTGTTTTTATTTATGTTTTACAGTGTCTCAACTTTATTGGAATTGGGGCTGTAAATACATAAGCATGCATTCAATATTGTTGTTCAGTACATTTGTTTTTACATTTAATACAAAGGACATATTTCATTTTTTAAAAATATATTTAGGTTTGATATCCACAAAAGTGGAACAAAAGTCACTCAAGCAGCCATAAATTATGGCTTAAATTAGGTGATTAAGAAGAGTCAATGATTAGTCAGTGGTTGTAATACAGTAAATAGTCAAATGAATGAAGACTGAGCTCCCTCTGTTATAATTTTGGGTCTAAAAAAGGGGTCAAACTAATTACGGACTGAATCTTAAGGGCAATTAATTATTGTATGTGCCTGCTTTTTGAATATATCCAGGAGACAGACCAGACTAACTGCAAGTGATCTCATTAGCTAGATTAACGGAACACAGACTCTTTGATTTCAAATTACCAGATGATGCTATAATAGGCTATAAACCCAACACTAATTGGATGAAAACTAGAGTAGACTCGTCACAGCAGCTTCAATGAGATGAAATAATTTGAGACGAAACAAGCCCGTTGCTCTTTGAGATACTGTAGCATCTTTTTTATGGAGAGGAAAAAAAAAAAAATCCAATTTCCACACGAGTGCAGAATTCACGTCATGGAAAGACGCGTAAGCATCAACTATAGTACAACGTGTTTCACGTGTAATATATATGCACGTGGAAGTTTTCCTTTCTCCTCCTCTTACAAGTCGTAGATTGTGACCTCCGGTGCATTTCACGACTCGCCAGCTGATTACACACTTTTGAAAACCATAAACAGTATGAAAACATAATCAGGAATCCTACACTGGAGGATAAAGGTGGGGAGGCAGAGAACCACAGAGGGAAGAGTTGAGGACTCTAGAGGTCACGCTGCAGGTTTGTGAAGAGGTGAAGCCACATGAGAGAATTCCATGTTTACTTAAGTAGCTAATCAGAGCGCCACAGTAAGGCAATCAGAGTCGTTCTCCTCAGGTACAACAACGCTCAAATACCATCAAGTACCATTGTCCTCATGCAGCCTGCTGTGTATGAAAGGACTTCAAGAAAGTACCTGTTTCATGGGAATGTAGAAGAGCTTAGATTTTATTTCCACCATTGTTTTGGGTTTATTTTCTTTCTTTTTTTTATCTGACAAAATAACTACCTACCTTTTTTTTTTTTTGTTGATGCTTCCTTTTAGTGCCGAATAAATTAATAGAGTCCTTTCTAATGTGACGAGGCATGCAATTAGTCAAGAGCACTGATGAGTGAATGAAACTGGAGGGCTCCCAAGAGACGGAACCAAAGAAGAGGCAAACTTTCAAACTCCACAGCTCCTGTTTGTGACAAATCATTTGCAAATCTCCAAGCCGAGATACTCTCCCAGACTTCACAAAGTTCGTCCAGAGCCAAACACAAGCTGACTAGAACTCCCTGAACAAAACATCAGAATTAAGACATTAAAACCACTGACAGGTGAAGTGAAGCTAAGTTAACAGGGATTCCGTAAGGTACGAACAGTTTTTAGGTCTCTTCAAGAGTTTTAAACGTATGTCCAAACGAACATCACAGATTTTTAGTGCGGATCCAGATCCGTCATTACTACTGGTTTTGATTGGCTTTGTCCATTAAGGTTTAATTCTTCCATTCAAATGATTTCTGCCTCCAGTTGAGTTTTTTTGTTTATTTTTTTTAAAACATATTTTTACATTTAAAAACCTTCAAAAAGCTTGAATAGGTATCTTCCCTAGTTCAGTCTCTGCCTCTCTCTGTCTGAGCACGCTGGGATCATCTCTGCTGCCTCTCTGTCTCCGTCTGACTGTTTATCTGAGCGGCGACGCGTGTCTCCACCTCCTTGTAATGACAGGTTGTGTGACCGAGAAGAGAGAACACCTGTAGAAAAGCAAACGGCGTCAGCAAGGACAGCAGTGTTCATAAAGAGGTAAATTAACATCCTCGCCAAAATCAAATGTGTTTCCTAAAGCAGGGAGGGAGGGAGGGAGCATTAAAGACCGAGCGTTTAAAGTGTGTGTGTGTTGGCACAGAAAGCATGAATTAATTAATTTAATCTTAATTGGTGAACACATTATATTACAGCCCATTCTCACTCCCAGCATCTTGAATATGGCAGCTTAGTCAGTGGCCCCGTGCTTCTGAGTATGACGCTGTAGGCACCCCTATCATGTAGTAGTTTAAAGAGCAAGAAAAGTCGGAGTCAGGAAGTGGTTGGGGTAGTTGGATGGGACAAAAACAAGACCTTCCCCTAAGAGACAAGTGTTTGAGTCTCATGTATGACCAAATGTCAAATTTGACTGAACTTGCACAATGTAAGTTATGTTTTTAACTTATGCTTGACTTGACTGAACTTACTTATTTGATCTTCTCTGAAACATAACCAAGTAGCTTGTTGCCTACACCTAACCAAAGTGCAACCAAATCACAACGTTAATGTCAGTCCAAAAGTCATATCATAATATGTGAAATGTTTGTCAGCAAGATTTATTACCTCTGCCAAAGGAGGTTATGTTTTCCCCCTTGTCTGTCTGTCTGTCTGTCTGTCTGTTTGTTTGTCACCAGGAATACGGAAAAACTACCGAATGGATTTCCACAAAACAAGAGCCCATTAAATTTGGGTGTGGATCCGGATAAAGGGGCGGATCCAGGAATTTCTTTAACATTGCGAGATAGGGCATTTTCATAAATGTTCCAGGGAATAATGCATGGCTCTTGATTAAACCCCCCCCCCCCCCCAAAAAAAACAGCCATATTTAGAGGGTTGGTACCTATGTGTGTGTACAATTTAGTGTGGATCCTTTCCTGTACCGGCTGCTGTACGGTAACAAATAGCCACCAATGTGTAGCTAAGTTAAGGTACGGATCCAGATCGGTCATTACTACTGTAGCTTCTGTGGAAAATAGCCGTATTTAAATCACCATGCTCAGTCCATGGCAAAGTACCCCCAGCCCCTCGCTCACCCCCAACCCTAGTTATTCCAATATCAGTATCTATGGACACAGTCATGACCATAAAGACTTTCAAAGAAGCCAAGTGGAAAAGCAAAACTGAAAGTGTCACGAGCTGCAGTTGGCGCTAAGGCTTAAATAAGAGGGCTGTTGGGCCTTGAAGCAGGTATGCGCTCTACTGAGTGCCATTGTAGTTTGAAAGTGTAAAACTGGATGTTGCATATTTACTATTGCTACCTTCCACTGAGCTCTGCACTTTCAAAACTGATACCAGAGGTAAGTAGAGCATCGTAGTTTGAAGCTTTTTATGGCCACTGCCCCAGCTGGCGTATTTGCAACCCTGTCTCCTAGAAATTACGTTTGTGGACAACTAGTTTGCAACAGCGAATGCATTTGTAATGGAGACGTAATCGCTACCTGGATTATGTTCATAGATAAAGTTTATTTGACTGAATGAAACACTATATTGATGCTTTGGACTCGCACGGAGGTGGTTGTGGTGGATGGCGGGCCTACAACGTGCAGGATTCTGACTCTGACTCTTATGCAACAAGGGCACTATGCTAAGATTGGGGAAAGATTGTGTTTTTGGTTAAATGATTTGGAAAACAAAATGCGTTGTCTGTGAATATTTTACTAAAATATTCTTTATCAACTTATTTGCAAATTGCCGTTAATAGTCTTTCCTCATTATGTTAAGAAAAAATGTAATTGGTTGGCAATAAAGTTTCCTGGAAAAACGTATTTGCTGTTGCAAATTAGAGTACATAAGCGTAATTTCTAGGAGACAGGGCTGGCATTTGATGAGTTAGGAGAGAGAACATGTTGCATATTATGTACAATCATGACCCAGATCATGTTTCCAAAACGTCCCGTCTCGAAACAGCCACCCCAGCGGGTTTCCCACAAGGCATACATACACACACCTACACCTACTCTCACTTTTCTCTGTTTGCTCTCTTGTTGCTGGCTGACAGGAGGGACACTTTATTGCTCTTTGTATCAAGTGATTCATGCCTCTTGGATGGGGTGGAACTCCAAATGTGCTTGGGGCAATTAGAAGCCCAAGGCCCTTGAACTACTTTGACAAGTCCTGACTCATCCAGTGTGAACCCAAATGTAAATGTGATTGGATGATGGGACCATTGCAGGGCCACAGCATGAACAGAATTTATCTTCAAGGACGATTTTGTCCAATTTCATCCTAACTCATGGCCAACAAATTCAGTGGCGCATTCTGAGTTTAGGATATGTTGGGAGCTGAAACAAGGTTGGTTTTGGCTTTTGGCATCATCATAAAATAATCACTCGTAACCACAAAGTTTATTGCTGGGTGTGTTGTGGGAACACCACCAAACACACTGCAGGCTTTTGGCACATGCATAATATCTTGATATCTGCATAACATAACGACAAAAAGGAGAGTCGTCCAACTCCACTACGAGCCACTGAGCACAGGATGACAGCTTGGAAATTTGGTAAATTTGAACAGTGATGGAATGGAACTAAGCAACGTGATCTCGAGGGATGGCGTATGAATAGCACGGCACTTCATGCATGTTTTGCGTGTCATTTAACGCTGTCCGCATTTTATGAGTTTTAGGCGAGCAGGAAACACCAGGTGACTTTGGTCATTTGTTGTCTTAGTCGCATGACCTACGGTCACAGTTTGGTTAAGTTTAGGCAACAAAACGACTTGATTGGCATCAAAAAAATCAGTAAGTTCAAAACATTACGTAACTTAACGTACGGACAAGAATTAACAACAGTCGATGCCAACTTTCGGTTTCACACAGGACTTGAACTCCGGTCTCCTGGGTCAAGATCCGCTGCTTGTCCGGTGGTTAGGGTTAACCCTGACCCTAGCCCACTTACATTGTTTTTTCTATCCCATTCGTGGCTAAAAATTCTTGAAAAAAGCCAAATGCGGACGGCGTTAAATGACAGGAAAGGCAAAAAAATGCATTTTGATAAGACGCATAATGACTTAAGACACTGGCTTGTTAAGTCAGTCAAGTTGCAGGTGACAACCAAGTCTGTCCAGACTCATATAATATATGTAGTGACTGAAAGAAAGCTTGGTCACATGGTGCAACGACAATCATCTGAAGATTGGGACATAATGCCACCAGCCACGGGTATTGCAGACACGCAGGCATAAAAACATTAAAGGTTGAAAAAATATTGTGTAGTGTAAAATACATTTACAAGTATCTTTGAGACAAACAATATTATTCTGTGTTCAGTCTGTGAAATATTTTTCTGGGGGGATCCATATACTGTTTAAACTTTCAGCTTCTCATCTTCAGCGTTGGAACCACAACTGATAACAAATTATAGTTTACTCAAGCTGGCCAGTGGTCGTAACTGGGAGGGCTGAACAAAGGCAGGTTTGCAGTCAGCCTAACTGTCATTTTGGTTCGCGTAATTATTGTTGTTGGCCATCACATTTGCGAGCTGGCAAGTCTTTGAATTGCTGATCCGTGGCAGAAAGAAGAGGTAAACATGATGTGAACCAGCAGCCTCACTGACTCAAGCAAGTGAAGTCACACTGCAGAAGAGAAGCATCAGTTTCTCCTCTTAAGCACAGAAAAGGTTTTGATTTTATTGGCTTTGCAAATACTAAATTTGGGGGCAAAGTTTTCATCTAAAGACCTAGACTATTCCCAAGAGCTGTCTCAGCGCTCTGTCTGAGGCTTTTAAAATCTGCCAAGGACTGGAAATATACACCCACTGCTTTGTTAAACTTCTAATGGTGCCTCAGCTGTCTTAACGCACAACTAACGAGAAAAAGCAGAGCGAGCTCCTTGCTAAAAACCAGAGCTGAAATGAGTTTATTTCATTTATTGCCACTTGAGAACTGCAGGTGCTTTAACATGTCTGCCAATAAAATAATGAGGTGAACTCAGGTTGTCTCTGGTTTTGAAGGCCCCCCTGTCGTATACAGTATATGTCCTGCCCAACCTAATCTTTTGATGCATGGCATATACTGTCTGGTTTTCTGTATCTGTTTAAAAATTACTTGTTTTAATTTCATCTTTTTGCTCTTGACCGTCTTGGCCAGGGACTCGACAAACTGTCAAGAATAAAACTCTGACTGCTCTATTAAAAATGTAATGGTCCAGTTTAACAATATTGTTCTCCAAAAACAAAAAGAGTGCAGATGCCATTTTTTCAATCAGTTTTCTAAGCAGTGAATCTAGAGGGCGGCCTTGACATGCTTTTGAAAATTAAGAAACACAAAAGCTCACATAAAAGAAGAATGTTCCGGGCACTCTAAGGGCTTTAAACCCATCGCATTTTTAAATAAAGGTTTTTAATATTGGCTTTGTTTGATCGGTGTTCATCAGGGAGGAAATAAATAAAACAGATTGATGGCCTCAGCCTTCAGATATTGGTGAAATAATTATTTTTGCTGCACCAGATGGCCCGAACCTTGAATGCTGAAAAGACTAATGCCTGGTTGACTTTAAATGGTAACAGAACCCTCTGCCACCTGGCTTTCTGGTTGAACAACAGACTCGACATTCCTCACCTTACAATTTCCACCAACTGGAGACAGGTCTGATTTACATTCAAATATAAATTCCCCGAAACGCCCCTTTTTTATTCCAGCTTGCTGCGCGCCCATTGGTTAAAACGGAACATACCCCAAGTACCTTAATAAACCCCCGCTCCGTCTACAAGCATGAGGCACCGGTGCGAGATTGTTCACATTGTAAGATCTCTGGCCTTTCATGCTTGGTGGGGTTACTTGGTAGCTTGAAGCGGTGAAGGAGGAGGGGGTGGGTGGGCAATTAGCGTGTGAAACAGATACCCTCTGCTTTTCCAACAGCCAGTCCCACTTGCCCCCCCCACCGCTCCCGAGTACAAAGTGTTAGTCTGTCAGCAGTGCGTTGACAAGAGGAGAGTGCTCGCTGTTGTTTGTGCTTGCCTGGCGACCATCTTGTCTGATTATATGCTGCAGTGACTGGAAGGTGGAGGGGGGGGGGAGGGGGGGGGGGCTCAGTACTACCTGTGTCATTTCTTCCTGTTGACTCAGAGCTTTGAGGAATCTCAATAAAAGTCGATTCTGTGTTTTTGGCACCTTGAGTTGCCCCCCTCCGCTTGTGGTTTAGCACATCTTCTAAAACAGCAGCACTGTTGCTTAGTCGCATTTAACGACTTTAGATCGTCAGTGCCTGGCTCCGACAAACTCAACAACCGAGCGAATTTTCTTTGTGATGTTAACAGTTTTTATTATGAAAGTTGAAATGTACATTTTACTTTATTATAACTTGTGTTTCTAAGCATGCTTTACACAGATACAGCCCAGATAATTGTGTTATTTTGGCCCTGAATATGATATGCATTTGATCAGACTAGGTGGTTATTATAATCAGTTAAAATAAAATGTCATCTGTAAAATACAATTACATGATAAATAACTGTTTATCTCATTATTTTAAAAAAAATCAAATTGTATTTACAAATTGTGCCTGTGTCATAAGAGCATTTACAGTGGTTACAGCAGTATATTTACAGTGTAGTCAAGAGTAAATTTTACAGACCATCCAAAACACTTTGTTTTAATATAAAACATTGTTAATAATAGAATAGAAGTGTGTACAAAGAAGTGCAGCTTCATAAATAGCTTGAGGACTTTAAGACGGGGAAGAAGCATACATTCAACACCATCAAGACTTTAATTTAAGTAACTAAGCCCGGTAAATATTAGACAGGTAAGAAAATAAAGTCTTTGCTTCTTAAAGGGACAAAAATGTACACTTTGAAAAAGGGAAACCCAGCATACATCCATACATGGGTCCAGTTTTGTGCCTTACATGTAATATATTGACATTTGAGTCAAAGACCTAAGCACCCGTTTGCCTTTAAGAAACCCAGAAACACTGTTTTAGAATAAAATAAAAGTATTAAAACATGAAAGTATTTTAAACCTGTTCTCAAAGTTTTGACACATTTCTTCGTCCAAATGTGATGAATCACCACATTATCATTAAAATAATGCAAAATAACATTGTAAATAACCAAATTAATTCATATATCTGATTATAAAACTTTTTTGATTTTAGTCAACATCACATAAATCAAGACGGGAGGTATTTCACGTCCAGCTTCTTTTTTGTGATTGAGCCTTCAAAAAAAAAAAAAAAAAAAAAAAAAAAGATTTTACAAAGAAAGACCGCTGCATCTCTTTAAAGAGAGATCAAAGTTGCCCTCTCCGTCTCCTCTCATTCCTGATGGGAGCAAGAGACCAGAGGCCAGACGATGCAGTCACACTGTACAGCTGCACGCACACACACACACGCACACACACACACGCACACACACACACACACACACACACACACACACACACACACACAC